>JAQIXS010001478.1:0-29741 GCA_034700785.1 Rossiulus vilnensis | reverse complement strand
CGGAGACAAGGTTTGAAATATATGTAGTTGTACGTGCCATCAGAAATAAATTAAAATGTACGTGTAGCTATGGGCAGAGCAAAACACATACATGTATTGGCCTAATTATAACAAATCTGGTTTTACATGTTGTCCAAACGCGTCCACCACAAAACAGCTAAGCATTTCAGATAGCTCCACCTTTTTAAGGGTTTTTTGTCGTCAGCACTGCGCGGATAACTTACCACACTGCTAAAAATATGGCTTCCATTGATTGAAAAGACAGAACAATTGCTAATTATAAATAATTGCCTTTTACCATTACACTGTTCCAGTTTCGAGAAGAATTAAACATTGCTCAACTTGGTTTCAATGTTCGTGAGTATAGCACAAGCCATCCGCACATACAGTATGACAAATTTTAATTTCTTCCTATAAACTTCATGCAAATGCTGGCGAAACAGGGGACCATTTCAAGGTTTTTAATCCCCACGCCGTGCACTTTGATCAAAAACGCATTCACCAAATCTATGCCACCTATAAATCAACTTGGCATGCAAAGCACAACCTGAAGCTTTGACCTTCGAAGATTTGCATGCGTGATGTCGAGCCAGGGGGGAGCCAAACGAGAAAGGTGCCCCAAATAAAAATTAACATTCGCTCAAACTTTTGGCATGGAAAACGCAGGTGTCAATTTGACTCGAGCGTAGTAGGGAGAATGAAAAAAAATGCTAAAAAAATGAAGGCGAATAATGCATAGGGATGAGAACAACTTCATTGGGAAATGCATTTTTAAACAACTCTGACAACGCCGATCTTCGTTAACAATCTAATAATAGTTATGATCCATCATAATAATAACCGTTAATATGCTTAAGGGGTTGATACAAAGGTGAAGTCATCTGAACAAACCAGATGACCGCTTTGTGCTTTAACAACACCAGTCAAATTGTCGGTCATTTGTCTTTTTGGACATGAGCTTTTTAAAGGCTGATTGGAAAACTAATTTGGTCCTTTTCAAGCAATTTGTTCTTCCGACAATTCCATGCATAAATCCCTCTTAAGTTCTGACAGGACATGAAATAATGAAATAATCTTTGAAGTGATAATAATTATGATTTCATTCCCATATATTCCCGATAATTATTGAAGACGGCATGCTTCGACGACTTATAAGATTTGCTGGTTAGCATGATTTAAATAAACGCATTGAACTATACATAAACATAAAGGTTATCGGCGACGTTAACTTCAGATCAGATTCCTCAAGAGCTCGATGACGACGAGATTTGCAAATCTAAGTAGATTTGGTCCAGTTTTCCACGCAGCTAAGTGGGTGGCATTTGTGATAACGTTCAAATAATTTATGAGCATTACAGCGGCTGGTGCAAACTCTACAAAGTTCAATATTTGTTCAAAAAAGACACCCGCGCAGTTTAGTTTGGGTTTTTTCAAAAGAAAATGGCAGACGAAAATCTTGAATTCAAATTACCTATTACACACGCTGGCTAATTGGCATACACTTGAAGAACCGGATAAAAAAAAACCACCACGCACACACGAGAACCATAAAATGGAAAACAGGCAACAAGTTTTTCGGGTTTCTCAGGGAATTTCTAAGCTGGGTTCACGTGTTCCTTCCGCGCTGCCCAAATATACATTTGAAAATATTACGGAACGACACGCTTGCATTTGCATAGCGACGAATCATATGCTCACTTATTTCACTACCTTAAAAATCTCAAAAAATTTGGTATGATGATATGAAATGTGGGGATGGTCAACTTTGTCAATTTGAATGCGCATCGTTGTTCTCAAGATTCCATATAGCACTGTCAACATTAAAATGATTTAATTGATTTTGCATTTATTTTTATTGTAAAGTGTATTTTTTTCAAGCTCTTTCCTTGTGCGAGGGGCTCTGGCGTCCACGGATTCATTGAACTTCACCCGAGGATAAGGGAGGGGACACTGCAAAAAACGAGGGGGGACATAAGTATTAGCTTTTTTATAGAAGCGTGAAGAGAGGAAAAAACTACCAGGGTCATGTTTGATACATATAAAATACCTGCTCAAAATCATGGGAGATAGGAATGTAAAAAAAAACCTAAAGTATAAATAGTAATTATCAATTTTTGTTTTTAAAAAAAGTAGAAGAATGTTTAGGAAGCTTCATTTATTTGTGATTGGGGAAAGAATCAAAAGGCCGATGCACGCTTATGACAATAGGAAACTTGACAATTATATCAAGAAAACAGCTTTAGCTTCTAGCTAATTTAATTTAAATGACTGGAATAAAATCAACGTGAATACTGACAATAAGTACTGTAAAGCTATTTTTCAGAATATTAGCAGAAATAAAATCTGGAATTGTGAAGTTTAATTGTTTTAAGCACCACTTTCTGTTATTAACAATAATCAAGAAATAATAAAGTTTAGAATTCCAGATAATTTTCTTGGTCAAATGAAAGATATTTATGATTAATCTACAGTCTTTGACGTCAACATCCGAAGTCAGAGAAAATGTACATAGCTTGAATAATGAAGCATTTCAATTTCTAGCACGTCAGGTGCTGTCATTGTTACCTGGTAATCTTCTTACTTTAAATTTTAAATAATAATTCGTTGATGTCAACTAAGACTTCAACAAAAAGACATGAAAACGTCTTTATCATTGGTCAATCTTCGCAGCGGTTCTGACGTCATGGAGATTCGCCCTTTCAATAATCCTTTGTGCTGATCTTCGTTTATCCTAACGCGCAGATAAAGCATGTTTTAATTAATTATAACAATGGAATATAAAAAACGCCACTTACGCATCAAATGCTAATTTGGATATGCATTTTGAAATGGCCAAATTACAACGGAATTCACCAGGGATTTCAAGACTACATATTGTAATGCATCACCTGAAGGCAATGATTTTCCATTGTGAAAGATACCAAAAAATGATTTCTCCGACAAAATTCTGTTAGTCCTCCATAAATCTTCGTTTGCAAGATCAATGTTTCACCATATTGTAAATTGTTGTACCCTTTTATAGCACTTTTTTCTAAAGCCTCCCGCGCCAAATTTGATTAGGTAACAAAATGTTCCACGTGTTGTGCAATGAGCATTCCCCATTCTTTTTAAGGCGTTGAATCAATGTATGCCTTAACATGGTCCCTTAAGTGTTGTATGGCAAAGGTACAATGGCAAATAAGCATCAAGAATCGTGGGCTTGGTCGCAGCAAATGCACCGATTGTGGCGCGAGGGCGAATTAGGACAATGGTGATGAGGTGATGATTAAGTTGGAGTAAGGTGGGATTATTACTATACGGAATGATTTTAAGGCAAAAACGAAGGTTTTGAGCTCAATGACATCATTCCCAATCAACGATAAAACTTTTACGGAGAATTTTCCCGACTTCGCTTAGGCCACACAAAAAAATATATATGCCAAGGAAATAAGTTAGTTGCCCTTTGACACCGAAGCAGAGTTGACCGAAAAAAAAAGTAATTTCTCTGCTGTACGAAATTCTTTCAGTTCTCCTCCAGATTCTATTATTTCTGCGTTTGTAAGATCAACTTTTTAGAATATTCAACAGACAAATAGCAAACAGATTCAAATGGGGAATTCTGCATAGTGTAAATTAAACGCATCCCATTGGTGCGTCTCGTTCAAAGTACAGAAATCAATTTATTCAAATTTGAATTCAACCCAATACCCTACACAGCTGGTTTTAAAAAATATACACATATCGTCGTAGCGGAGTGCATTACTATCGCTCAATTGAATTTCTAGCAGCAAATTGCTTCACGTAATGTATTAATGCTCGAATATACAAAAAGCAATGAGGAGAATTTTCCGACTGATAAAACATGAAGAGCTAATATTTCGAATTAATTGAAGAAACGATTAATGAGACAGCAGTTCCGAAAACGATAAGATAGTGATTGGGGATAAGTACTGCGTTAAGTATGCGTATCATCATACTGCTGTTTATTGAGTTTATTTAACGTCGCCTAAGGACAGTTATGGTCAAAAGGGCGAAGCGCTGCTGGGGGGAAACGAGATAAAAGAACAGAGAAGGAAGGTGATGAGAGATGGAGAATGGTCATGGTCGATTTTTTTACACCAATTTTCTGGCATTCGATTCGAAATCAAACCCGCTGTTCCCGAATACGAGAAGTCCGCGCTTCGTAAACGACATCATTATTTTCATAACTCTTATTACAGTAATGCTTCATTTTCACAAAATAATGATTACTCAGTACAGCTTCTCCTACCATGAACCGGGGTATGCTTGCAGATTGGTTTCAAACCAACCGACTTAAGAGAGGCTTCCAAGAAAGCATTTACTTAGTCCAAGCTATCGTCCGTTGAATTCTGTCATGCTAAAGCCATGTTCAGGTGCATTTTACAAACTGCTGCATTAGGGGGAAACCTTCGAACCTAAATTACCAAAATTAAGGAACACGTATTAAACCGTCAACTTTCTTTGCCCATTAACGGAAGTCTCTGGTAGCGCTTGGGAACTCTGGCAACACCGCAGATGCTTGTTAGACGTTGAGAAGAAAAGGTAGAGCATAAGCTTACGCGAAAGAGAATTAAAAAAACAAAACATTTTACGGCCCTAAATTATTCATTTTACAAAACCTAAAAAAAACCGCCCATCTCCTTCGTTAACCTCGTTGTATTTGTACAATTTCCATCTGCCTTAATGCGCACAAGAACTAAGACTATCTCTGCCTACATGTACTTATAAAAACTGTCAAGTTCGGCCTTCTTGCTCGCGTTTTCGTAATTATTTTACCCCCCCCCCCCACTTAAGACGCATCATTACAGCCCATAGTTCAATACATTCTCTGACGTTATCCAGAGTCTAATTTTAGCATTATGTGTTTTCATATGCACGAAATAATAATTACGCGCTTTGACAAGTAGATTTTTTTTTGTAAATCGAGGTAACTGACACCAGCAGTTTTAATTTTCAAAAATGGGGAGAAACCATTCGGCAGCGTCGAAGTCCAAGGTAAAAAAAATCACTTTGGCAACCAAATTTATCTACGAGTATATGCGGAGTGTACATGCATAAGGAAGTTCATTAATTAGGAGGGGCTGGACTGGACTTAATTGAGAGTCCGAAGGTCCACGATTTTTTTTTATCGTGAGAGGGGTGGCTCTGTAGGAATGTGCGCATTTAAAAGTCTGAGCATGGATTTGCCCAGCTAGCCTTAAATTATCCGAAAACGTCAAGAAATACTTAAGGGATAAAAAACGTGGGTCAGTGTCATTAAGAAAATGGAAATGAACAACCCAAGGGAGAAGTTGTCGAGTCTAAAAAAATCTCACCCCTCAACTTCCACCTTGGGAGCCAATCAAAACAGCCTAAAAAAAACTATAAGCGAGTTTAGACCAAAAAAATACAAATAAAAACTCGCAAAAAACCGGCTAAATGGACCGGGTTGACCTGCCAAACTAAGAGGTTACCCACAGGCTCATTTCCATAACATCTAATGATGCGGACACAAAAAAAATCGGGGGAAACCTTAGCGCGATGGAAACTGCTAACATGCAGCACCATTATATACAGTTTACCAATTCAGAAATCTTAAAAACGTTCCATGTAATACACCAGATATCGCCACAGTATCGATATTTTACAGAAATCGCTACCCAGTAAAAGTAATTACATTCATGCTTCACCTTCGAGTGCCCAGAAACAAAATTTCTTGATAATTTAATTGGATAATTTAAATTTTTTGCTTATTGATTTGTTGTTGTATTTACTAATTTTTGATTAGTTAATTTATGTTTCAACGCTACGTAACATTCTAATAAACTGAAGTAAAACTAAGACCGCTTCTCAAAGAACACAAGTTCATACTTTTATGTCTTGTGATGACTAACAGGGTAGGTTTAAGCATTGGGAAAGATTTGATGTGTTAAGTAACATTTGCGTCCTTAACGTTTTTGCACTTTGTTTAAAATGAATATGCATGTAGCAAACAGCTTTCCAACAGTAAAACACTGCAACAAATTTTATTTATAACACTTTTCTGCGATTGCAAACGGGAGAAATCATTCGTTTTATTTTATTACGCTCAATACATCACGAAACACCAACCTTTTGATGAAGATGCAAACAACACTTCATATAGTACAATGTAGTAGGCCTGCCTATGTTATGTTAAATATCAAGGGTGACTAATTACGTGTCAGGGACACGCCATAGACACAATGCTTAATCTTTGGTGTTATCGTCGCTGTTTTTAGGCCAAAGAGCAAATAAAGATTGTCTCAATTAAAAAAATAACCTAATGTGCATGGTGCAATGTCAAAGGTGATGGTATCCAAAATCATTAACGAGGTTACCTAAAATGGGTGGCCAAGAATGATGCTAAGGAGTAATTATCGCTGACCTACTCGAATGTGTTTCAAATCTTCATAAATTTATTAAATGCGCGTTTTCATAGAAAATTATACATGCAAATAAAAGTTACTAAACAGGCCGAAACAATCCACGCGTCAAAGTTACGACGCAATAGCGAAGTAAAAGGATTTTTAAATACGTAGAAATGTTCATGTGCTGGCGATTTCATTTGCAAGAAAAAAAAATGGTAGAATAAGATAGAATTATAGAGTACATGCACAGCAGAAAGATGCATTCTCGATACTGTAGCAGCTTCGAAAAAAGCTCCTTAATTTGTAATTCGGATTTTACATTCTGATGTAAAGTTTTACAGCATGATATAAATTCGACACGCGCGAAACATGCTATCTTAATTTAAATATTTTATTACTGCGAATCGAACAACCTATCACTTCCATTCTTCGTTTTATTGTGGGATGATTTGTGTCATGTGGTGATTCGAGGGCGGGGGTGTAAGAGGTATAGAATAAGATTTACACGCGATAAGAAGTGGAATTATACAGTACTTGCACATTATGCATGAGTAATAAGTCTCCGCTACTCCATGTGAAAAAAATGCATACAATGTTAATTTTTAAGGGTGCTAATTTTCATCGATCAAATGTGTAAAGTTGCTGAACAAAAAGCAATCTGCATACATTTATCCGGATTATCGTTCAATACAAGAAAACATGCTTCTAATGCCTTGAGTTAACAAGTTCTTTTCGAGGACAAGATCATTTTGAAGTACATGTACTTGTAAAACTGCGTACTAATTACCAAACTCACAACTTGGATTAGCACACATGTTCACTTAATCTAAATATTTCTAAATAATTAATGGAAGCTTTTTTATAAAATAACGGGTTGTTTTTATGATAATATGCATTATAGCGGTATCAAACTAATAGTCATAAATACGATTACGACCGGCAATACAACTATTAACAGGCAATATTTTTGCGCAGTTCGAGGATAGCACTGAAATTTTATAAAAATTTCCATCAGAACGGGACGCGTAACGGTTTTGCTTCCTCATGTCATACAGTTACGATTTCAAGAAGTCCGCAAAATTAAAATTACCTGCCATCTTGCTTGTTTTGTGAAATTATTTAGCGGAGCCCAAGGTCAGTTAAAGCCATAACAGCATCAGGGCAAGGGACTTACAGAGGCAGAAGGAATTAAGAGGAATGAAGTATAGTAGCGATACTTTTAGCGGGAATTTTCACAACAGTTGCCTTGAAACAACTGTAGAAAGTACGAGTTTGCAACCCTGGTCTCGGTGCCCAGTTGCAATCTTGAATCTAAAAAAATCGAGCCTTGGTAGTTAAGGCTGGCAAAATGCTCTGGGTAACTACGCATCAAGTGCGACAGCACATTTAGCTTATGTTAGCAAAAAATTAACATAGGAGTGTGCATAATATGCTGGAGCAAAATCTCCATTTAAAAAAAATATATATATCATATTCAAAATCATGCAAGATCTTTACAAAATCAATTATTAATACGATTTGGTATTTTCTAATGGACAGTCTTATTTATGCAGTGACTACTGTCTTGTGGTCGTACATTACACTGAATGAAAATACTCAAGCGGGACCCCAAGATCATCACCTACATGTACTCAATTCTTTTCCATTCTTCAACACTTCTATAAATGAACCGTGCAATAAGCGGATGATTTTAGAATCAGTGTCTGGAATTTTAAGTTTGAGACAGAACCATAATGCACAAGAAACATTTCTTTGCCTGATGTGTATTTAAAGACAACTGCGGCAATGAAGACCATATGCATGTCGGGTCGAGAGAGGTCGATATAGCAATGCATGAAGCGTGATTGTCTAAGTCATCTAGGATGCTTTTGTAGCAACTTCAATTCGCTTTGAAACAACTTTGGAAAACTCAAATCTGCTGACAATCTATCAAAGGGACCAGGGTCTTGCCCGCTTCATGAGAAAAAGAAAACTAACAAGTCGCAACCAATTAACATTCATAGTTAGCACGTGGTGAAAAATGAGTATACCATACCATATGAACCATATGTATTGACCTTACTATCATGAATAATACAACAACAGAAGCTAGTTGCAGCACTCGTGAGTTATCACAACTGCACATTTTACTGAAACACTATCTCCGTTACATCTCACCACGCCGCTAATTTCAGCCAATCATATCAGAACATCATCAATCTCTCATAAAGTGAACTCCAGAAGCATTCGACTAACGCCATGAACGACCTGGTAATCCCACTGGGTCGATGTTTACGCTCCGAATAAATGAAATTAACTACTTTATTACGTCTTATAAATTTAAGCGGTATTTGGGGCCCTTCAGAATTTTTGATTTGTATGCAAATTATACTGGCACCCGCTACTACCGTGCAACGTTTCGCAATACATGCCTCGAAATTAGTGAATAAATCACGGATCATGGCTGAGCACCGCCTAATGGGTATCAAGCAGGACACCTTAATTCACCTTTTTTAAGATCTTGGTTTCTCACTATTCGCTTCCATTGGCGTCAATATTAAGGCCTATTTTTCGACTGACCAACGGGACCTTTACCAAGCTTGAAAGGACTAAAGATGGTGCCACACCTAGTCGCCTCAACTTCATTTCCCATTTTGAAATGCTGGGTGGCAGCCTTGAATTTGCATAAATTATAAAAGTTTACCTCCATTCAAATTACGAATGTACGAGAGTAGGTGATTACACATGCAAAACTGGTCGTCTTTACTGTTTCGTACGAACGAACGAACTTGACCAACGAAGGATTTTCTTAACTTGAGACCTTAGTACCGAGGAGTAACCAAGACAATTGTTTTATATGAACATTTTCGAGCAAATCGATTCCATTTTAGAATTTTTTAAAAAGTTGAACATGGGAGCGAGAGGATATCTGACCAGAATTGGGAAGGAACTCGCGAGTCTCGGCGAGATTCGGTCCGCAGAAAAGCCGACAACCCAGAGCTTCCCGCAGTGGTCTTGAATGTAAATAAATGAATTAAAGAAAATGGTTTTTTTTTATCGAATTTGAAGCTCGAAACGGTCGGAAATTAAAATGTTGAAATCAGCAGGGGTGGCTTGGCGGGCATTGGGTCCGCGTGAACACCACTCGAACCCATTTTCCTACATCTCATCTCGCAGTTGTCAAGCGAGCAGAGTTAAACGCAACTAAATTCGTCTTACCTTTTTTAAAAGCAGTTTAGATGACTAAAACGCTGGCCAAACATGGGGCCTTATCAGGGCGACCAGCAGTCGTCCGCCATATTCCACGCTGGAAAAGCCAGTTGAATCGAAAACCCGATTCCTGAAATGCGTTTTGCTAGGCTGAGATCTTTCAATGCCAAACATTTGAAGCCTGTTGAGAGCGACTTGAGCGACACCTGGATAAAAAATAATTTTTGTATCAGCCATTTTGGTAATCGCAGTCAAGTTTTTTTGCACGTTTGAAAAGGCATGGTTGTACCGTATAATTTGCCTCAGCCAATTGAGCCAAAATGGCAGTAAAAAAAGCCCGGATTAAAGTAAAAAGTAAACAGACAAACAAGTTATTCATATTTTAAAACAACATATTAAAACTGAATCTGACATCAAGTGAAAATGTAATTTACCACTATAGCCAAACAATTTAACTGTCATAGACTGATGGACAACTTCGAAAATTTTAAGTATTAGCGTGTAATTAATGTTAAACAATAATGGTAAATAAAAGATAAAACTATCAGACGTTTAAATTTGTATGCGATTTAGTTGGCGCCTACATGTAATTCCTCGTGTGAGGTCGTCAATAAACGATATTGCTATGGTGCTATCATTATGATAACAGTTTTAAAAACAAATACATGTACAACTGTGAGAAAATAACAAGAATCTTTCTAGAACAGATAAAATGACATGGATTCATGTGCATAAAACGATATGAATAAGTCCATGGAATGATTTTCCTGAACGGAAATATTAAACGCAATATGAAATATTACATACATGTATCAATAGGCCTATAGGCCTACCATGCATGAAAAATAATTTAGGTTGAAAAACGCCAACTATTTTATTATTTCATACCTGACGTTGAGCATCCTCTGAATCCACAGAGGCACTAACAATTTATATCGAAATCCCACTTTACTCATCTATCACGCCATCAAGAGTTGTTATCAAATACCCATAAGAGGAATAAACAGAAACGCGTCTCTATTGCTTATTAGATTATTTTACGGGAATGCTTCATTGAAATTTTATACAGTAGTTGCAAACAATTTTTATTCTTGAAAACCCCATTTTCAGTTTGTCTAAATGATTCAAATGCGCTCCCTCAATAAAGGTAATCTTTGAAAATACTGCGTATTGCGTGTGTGTTGTAATTGTCTTCAATTATTACGATGTTTTTAAATTAAAATAATCTTTGGAATGTACCTTTGTACTTTAGGAAGAGTATTTTTTAATTTGATGATGAACTTACATCAACATTTTGAAAACACTCAGTTATGTGTAATGTACTTGTCTGCAAAAAGGAACAAATTAACCGTGGTGGTGCTCTTATTTGCTATCGCTCGTACACAGAAATGGAAATCTAGGTCATTTTGCCATCTATTGTTTCATAACACATGTGACAATATTTGCCTAATAGATTCGGATTGCCCTTTTAGACCTTTCAATCACGTGTTAGGAAATTTGCACAGCATTTTAGTTTAGTACATATCCGTTATAGTTCTAATAGGCCTACAACTTGATTATGTTGATAACTATGGTTTTAAGCTATGCTTGAAATTTGGTAATATATTATTAAGTCATTATTGTCTACATGTTCCTGCCGATACTCAATAGATATTTAATTTCAAATTAAAAAATATTTCTTTAAAGTGAAGTAAGTTTAGAAGCCAGTCGAAGAAAACTACTAATGCACGTCAAAGATTTATACAATGTCTGATAAAAGTCAATGATTTGAGAGGATATTGAATTGCAATTTGAAATCTATAGATTCATTTACGAAGCCGAAATTCTCACGGGTAATTTGAATGCTGATATCATGCCTGTTAAAAATGAAAAGGTGGTCAATGACAGTCGCCAGCAATTCCATTACTGTTATTACAGGGTGGCTTTTGATAACTAAAATATCTACAATATTGAACGTGAGGGACCGTGGTGGGAAGGGAGTATTTATTGACAACATGGTATCGAAAATTCCCCTACCTAATTCATAAGTTTGAATTTGCATTTTGTGCATGTACGTTATGGCAAAAATGTTTGAAATAAAATGGCGTGACTCACGTAGGCCTACTTTTTATTAAATGCATGTAACATACATGAGACAAATCTATCAATATTAACGTTAAATGTCATTATTCAGCTAATCTATTTTAGCATTATGCACTCATTTATAAATAAGATTTCTATAAAAAAAAAGTGTTAGTAAAATATTTGAAAAAATTCAAAACAAAGTTTAGAGAATCCTGGTTTGTAAACAATGCATTTGAACAATACCACATAGTAATATGTATTACTATAACAGCCGATTGCAAAGGGTTTCAAAGGGATACCTTATTTTTGCGCCAATAAAATTGCGAGAAGTCAACCTGAGCTTTTCGTCACGTGCATGCAGTGACGGTGAATGATACACAGCGAAATGTGGGAAAAAAATCCAGACAGAGAAGAAAAATGGTCGATATGGCTGAAATCTCCATCATGCCTCTGAACATACATATCAGTGCCCATACATAGTAAAAAAAAAAAGAAAAACACGAAATAAATATAAAAAAAACATCCAAAATGAACATTATTATGTAGTATATGAAAGACACGCAATTCTGAGTCTTAAAGTGAAGGTAGTATAGGCAAAGGCTCCATTTCAGGTCATGCCTGAGTCCAAGCGTTGCATATCAATAGGCCGGTGTGGTGCGGATGTCCCCAGCCACCGCACTGGTGGTGGCCCTCGCTTGACCCACCCACCGTGAGCTCGCCACGCTGCATAACAAACACACTGGCAAAGGCAATATTGAGATTAACAACGGTTCCCAATCCCCCAAATTAAAGTTGGGATGCACGTGAAAGCCCTGGTGCATCAGTCGCCTGGATTTGTATTCAACTGACCCTCCCAGACGCTAATACCCCCTAGCCTTGGCTCAACACAAAATGAAGGAAAATTACGACCGAACAAAGGCGAATTAATGCAAAAGCAAATCTGCCATCTTTTGCTCCATTTCGTATGGATTAGTTTCCTTGGGAGAAAGCTTTAAGAATTAAGGAAGACACTTCATTTTCCCACAATTTTCACCCTGAAGCAGTAATCGTGGAGTTTTTCGCTTCGGGATTTTGGAGTGGTGGTGAAATCACCAGTGCCTTCAACATTTACCAGGAGCTTGATGGAATCATAGGATGTGACGTCATGGATTATCAATTGACTGGGGATATTCTTCCAGCCAGTCTTCACAAGCTTTTTAGCGTTGGATTATTTGAAGAAATCCGTAAGTGTGGCGTCACTTCCGGAATTTCTTATAACAGGCGAATTTTGAGTAAAATTATCACTTGATAATCTTCTAGCAAATTAGGCTATCGTGGTAAATTTGCGTAATTTTTTTATGCGAGTAGGACAACGATTTACGATTTACACGATAAACGTAATTTTTATTTCACGTTATTTTTTGCCGAGTAATATACCACAGTGCAGGATCAATTTGGTATTTTGAAAAATCATAGGAATTCCAGTAGCCTATAGCACACAAAAAAAAACAGTCAACCGTACTATTTTTTAATGACTGAGTTGCGAATTTCGTACATTAACGGTACTTGAGATTGATACCGTAAATCGTACCGAGTCGGACATTTTGTTGTACTCAATTTGAGAAATTAAACTTGTTGTTATGGTCTAGCTAAAAGGCGAGTAACACCCTTAAGTTCCGAAGCCATACATGAGAAAACTGTCAAAATTAGTCCATCTAATTGTAATGAAATACTCGTTTTCCACTCCTTTAGTAATTATTGTTTTAACTTTAGGAAAACGAGGGAAGAGTTAACTTTATACCTTTTTAATGTCATGGTTTAGTATCGTACGTTGCAATTGTTTGAATTGACAACAAAATCTATGAATAGATTATTTCAATTTCATCTCACAAAATATGCTTTAATGAATAAAAAATGCAACCAATTTGTAGTTAGCAATGGGCTTTCCAAAGATATTTTTTGCATATCAGCAAACAGTTGTAAATGTCAAGACTCTCCAGAGAATTCCACACAATTATAGATAATTATCAGTCTAATTGACATAAAGTTGAATTAGTTTTAATTAGGCCTTCTGCGCAAAGCAAATGAATGATACTAATTAATTAATCGTGCATTTCAGGGCAATTTGTTTAGTGCATGAATTGTTCCGACGATCAAAAACAAGCCTTCAAAGCCAATGAAAAATTGATCGCGAAGGCATGGCATCCGGGCAAATTTAATCGCAGATCAAAGAGAATTTAATCAACGATTTCTAAACTCGAACGTTGAAAGAAATGCAATAGCCATCATGTCCATAGCGAAATCATTAAACATAATAAAACTCGCTATCAAACCTTAATTGGCAAATCAATGTTTAAAAGGCATTTTAAAGCGTGTCAAATGTTTAATTAACCACATTAGAATGCTTTAAGTGTAAACTGATAAACACCGAATATATGCTAAAGTTTGGTTTATGGGAATAAAACTCAAGATTTATGTTTTTTCCCCCCTAGAATAGAGCCTTGACGGAGGTAATTTTCTAGCGAGGGGGAAATGCAGCAAGTATACAGCTTTGAAAAATTAAAAGTCCAGCACGACGAACGCAGTGGTCAGTTTTGAAAGCCAAAATGGAAGTCTAATCGATTTTTAAAGGCACCATCGATCGATATCGGCTGCCCGTTAGTTTGAAAACGCATTTTTCGGACTGTTTCGGTCAAGCGTTTTTTTATTTGCTGAAACTTGGAAAATAAAATCGACCAGCATGGCTTTCAAAGCCATTTGATCCCCCACGCACACATTCGAGGTAATTTCACATCTGAAACTAGGATTTAACCAGGTTTCCACAAAAATGATCAACTTGACCTCTGAACTATCATGCGTGCGAACAAAGATTCGCTGTTATTCTTATCAGAACAGGCTTATCAAGACGATATTTACACTAAAAGGAGCGAAATAAAGGCAGAAATCAGAGAGCATTGAAAGTGATTGTGCTTCCAATAAGCATTTAAATCTCACTAGAATCAATACAATTTTCTAAAAAGCCTTTCTCGTTTTTTTGTCGTAAAAAACGAATAACAAACAAATAATTTTGTGAGCTAATTTAGAAAAGAACAAAATTGTATCAAATTACATGCATATTCTATCCCTCATGATAGATTTCCAATTTTCCAGGAATCTGGAAAACGTCTCATTAAAATCTTTCATAAAATATCTCATTATATTTCTGAATTGGTTAAATTCAACAGAAAATCTTGTATCCGGAATAATTAATAGTTGTTCAATAACGATGTTGAATTTAAGTAGAAAACGTAATGATACCGTCTTGGTAGAATATGAAATGAAAATAGGCAATCTACTACAACTAACGATTGAGCTGAAGTAGCTCAAACGTCGCGTCGCAACAACGATGACAAAATTATTTATTCACGAAATGTTTTGATGCAATGTATATTTGCTCTACACTTTTATTGGAAATGGTATCATGATATACGCAGAAAGATAGCTTGAAAAGAAATTAAAACTATTTAAATTTTTGCGAAATCACTGTCATATACGTGCAAATGCATTCAAATACGTAATTGTTATACTCGTATTGTAATGTTATTGCTCTTGTCACAAAGATTTTATCCAAAAGTATAGTTTGATATACATTTATAGTTTCTCATCATTAAATTCACAATTGAATTAACTTAGAATAACTGTTGCGTTCGAATACTTGTTCCAAATCGCCTAGAGCCGAGAGAAACAAGGAGTCAATTATTAAATACGCATGCACCAAAAGCTGACCGAGAAGGACAACAGGCGCAACACCCTTTTTTAATTCACTGAACAAATATAGGGTTTCGCTTTCGTCAAGTAATCCTGAAAAATGTGCTCCCTGCAGCGCTCGGCTTTGTCGAGCCAAGTTCGTAAAAACTGCTCGGGGAAAAACGTATTTTTTTCTTTTCGTTTTTTTAACAAATCAATATTTTATTGGAATTGTCCTCAGAGAGGAGGCTGCCCTCGGCCAATCAATAAATATGCCTATTGTGTTTGACAAGGACCAACAACAGTCGAGAAGGGCCAATAGCCAGAGGGCGCTTCATCGGAAGACCTCTCCTCCTTTAAACTGGACAGAGCACTACATGTCACATGTGGCAGTATTTTTGGTCACCAGAATTAAAATGGCGCTAAAGATAGGTAGTTTGGTCAATTTTTTGTTTAATTAAAACTGCGCGAACCAGGTTTCGGTAAAATGAGATTTGAATTTAGATAAACAGTCAGATTATCTAAGAGTTAACTGATAAAAATATTATGAAAATATACGTAAATAGCATTACATAAATCAACAGTGTAACTCAATGATGTCATCTTTACTTCACAGGTTCTAGTTCATTGTTGCCAACCGAATCCCATTCCAAATTTAATCGACATTTGTCAACAGAGGATGTTTTCGACGTAATTTTAACAACGTTAGCGATTGAATATTAGCTATTTTAATAAGTTGAAAAAGAAAGAAAGATCATTTAAATTTCCAATTAACACGCATGTGTGATAGTAAACAAAAAATTACTTACCGTTAGTTTTGCAGCCTACAACCTTGGTGATAACATATGGTAAATCTATGCATCTACAGTGCATACTAACAGGCCAATTTTTTAACTGAGAATTCATCACAACTCCCCATCCCCCCTCCCTCACCCCACCAAGACCGTTTCAAGACTATTTCATTTTTTATGCCAAAGAATATTCGGATTAAATAAAGCGTCAAAAAACTGCTTTTAAATAAAATAACTAGCCATTTTCAAAGAACAAATTCAGATAATTTATTTGGCAAAAATCTGTTTACAATATTTCCTAAGAAAATTATACACGCACCCAACATGTGACCATAATTTTGCGATTTGTTTTTTAAAAATGAAGCACCTTATCAGCTCACCATTTGATCAACGAGTTATACAGAGCGATATTACACAAACAATTACGGATCTAAAACGATCCTAAAAGTGCGCTACATCTTCTAATGTAGAAACAATAACACTATAATTAAAAGCATGAAAAAAATAATACATTACTTCTATTCGCCTCATGTCTTGTTCGAAAAAAAAAAACTTGCATGAACTGTTGCGCTGCCAAGAAAGGTATGCAATTCTCCTATTTCTGCCTATGGGAGAATTCAGTCAAAATAAATTCAAACATGCAACAAACGCACGCGACTAATTATCCCCACCGCAGTACACCAGCTAATACTAATAAAAATATCGGGAAATTTGGGGCACAAATCGAATGACTAGACTATATTAAGGAAGCCAATGAACGACCAGTCTTTAGAATTTAACCCTTGAATACCAGAAAGGCTTGAATATTTTAACGTCGTTAGTATTTCCCTCTGGGCCCTTTAAACCAACTTTGACCAGATTGGGACATTCCGGGAATTTAATATACACATGTATATTAAATTTCCGGAATGTCGCAATCTGCTAAGTGAGAAATTTGATATGAAATTTAAGCAGAATCACTGGACAAATGTTTACAAAATAGCGTTGATTTAGTTGAAGATTTCTCATATCCCTGAAAATTTAAATTTCAAACAAGAAATGGTCTAAAATTCCATTTTGATCGGTTAATGAGGATTCGGAAAGTAAATATGCTGACAACTCTCCCTTACTTTGAGAAGGTCTAATGAGGTAACGAGTCACCGAAATAAAATTTGGAGTATTACGAACAAAATAATGATCACATTTGACAAATGGCATGACAGCAGTTCAAACTAAAACCTATCTAACCCCTACCAAATGACCTGGTAAAGAACCAACAAATTGCTTAAGTAACTGGACCTTTAGTCAGAAAACGCCAATAACTTGGTTGGGAAAGAAACTAAGTTGAACACATCCAAATTGTACACTTAAGTGTGCTCAATAGAGCTACAGCATAATGTGTGACGTCACTTAAGTTTTGAATACCATTTTAAGGGCATCGCAGAAAATCGGACATCTTCCTTTGTATAAGCCTTTATCTTAGTTGTACTGCAACTAATTTACCATTGCAGTTCAAATATAAAGGAATACACGGCACAACTTTAATAGCTCTATAATACTATACCGTATATACATGTATAAATAATTAGAAGTCCTTGATATATTGAATAACAACCCTGCCAGAAAAGTTGCTGGTCCTGTCCCAAGTAACACTGTTTCCCATCTGTGCCCATCAGTAAAAATATCCTATTCCATGATGCCAAAAAGTCCAAACTGCATCAATATTGCCTCCCGATTACAAAGCCATCCGAACGAAAACGACATTTTCTTGAATATACACTTTATATTAATAAAAAAAATTGCACACCTCAATATTGCATCGGTAAATGCCCAAACCAAGCTCGAAACGCCAGACTTTCACAAAAATATGTGCCTCATGCTTATGCAAAATCAGGTAGATGAGAAATAATACACTGTATAAATAATTGCTTTTTACAAAACGATCTCTATGCACAAATTTCAATTCATAGTCATATTTCTTTGATGAGCTGACATTAAAGGGGCATGGCGTTAATAAAGTTTTTAGCTGTTCCAATTCTCTCTCATGTAACTGCAATGGGAAATTTTCGGTAGGCATTTCAGCTGTCGGTAATTTATCCAGATTGGCCCAAATCTTCGCACAAACTATCCATCGCGAAGTGTTTTTAGGTCCTCGACCACCTTCCTGCCACTATCCACAAGCTGTTTATCACAAAATTTTGGCAACGCAGACAAAGACCGCAAGCAGAAACTGGAATCGCCTACATTAAAACTCTGCATAATCTGCTGCTGCCAGACTACATCGACTGTCTAAAATACTCACGGACATTGACCCCTCGAGCAAGAACTGTACACACGTTGCGTACAGGCAGGAGGGTCTGTCCATCAACTGGCAGCACGCTTATAGTTAGGCACTAGGCTTAAGTATTGGTTATGAGAGGCCGCCTTTGCGGAACGACGATAGCATGCCGATAGTCCCCAATTCCAACGCCGGACTTTCAGTTCTATAAGTGTTTGAAAGAGAAAGCGAAGAAGGTGGGACTTGCGCTCTGTCAATGATCACTGGACTGTTGGTAGTAACTGAGCTCGCTTCCACGGTCACGGAATGTAATCCAGTCTTGCTCACGCTGCCAGATATGCTCAGGCCGCGTAGGCTGGTAAGCTGCGTCATTGGACTCGTGGGCTTCAGCCGGTTGTAGGTAGGCAAAGTGTACTTGGGTAGAGAGCTTTGAGAGGCCACCACAGTGGTCAATCCAAACTGGTTGAGTTTTTCCATTAGGTTTATGTTGGCTAAGCTAGCAGTGGTGGATGGTGAGAGGACTCCCGTCGTTGTGACCCCTGAACCTGCACAACATTTATAAATTAGGAAAACTGTAAATGCGTCGTTTTGAAACCACGCTGTCATTTCCCAAATTTTCCAAATTATTGGCTGGAAGCGCCAAACTTGCAACACTACTCACACGTTATTTGCACAGAACTGTGATATTTCAGAAAGTAGTTTTGTATTTGTTGAAAAATGCAATGCTTGCAAACTTTGATACTTTACACATACAATAAAAACTTGAATAGCAATACCCATCAACCAAAATCGCCTTTTTTGAGAGAATGTCCATAACGAGGAGAACACCAGTCATCGCTAATTACTAGACTAATAACTCACATCCTAACCTTGATGAAAGAACTAAAATCTGTATTTTATCACCTGTTATCTGGGTCGTCCGATTAGATGACCGGCTGCGCTTTCCAGATCTCCCTGCAAGCAATTCAGCTCCGCGGCTTAACGCACCTCCAATTGCCGCTAAACCTTGAAGTTGTAATAACCAACGAGCAACATTTAGCTATACGAAAATACAAGCACCACAGTAAACTGGTTTCAAGTGAAACCTGTAACATACTTGGTATTTTTAAGGGTGCAAAAGGAGGCGGAGTCGATGGTCTGGATCCATCTGGGGAGTTGCAAGGAGTGGCTGGTGGCGGTTCCTGATTCTCCTTGGAAGGCGATGGATCATTTTGCTTCATGGCCGAGCTTTGATCAATTGGTAAAATCCCTCGCTCATGTAGAAGCTTAGCAAGACTGAGGGTTGTGCTGAATGTGCTAGTGGCTCTCTCACGGCCCTGTGGGCTGTTCAGGCAACTATTTATGATGCTGGATGGTGCGACGCTAACGGTACTTATTTGAGAGCTCATCCCACTATGAATAAAACACATTGCTAAGAAATTGCCTTCCTCGGGGAAATGGTAAAGAAAATATTTGCAATCATAAAGCTTATAGCAGAAATAATAAGAAACTAAAGCAGCGATCATCATAAAAATGTGTTGGGAGATGATAATTATTAATAAGAAATGGACATTGAATGCATTTCTGAATATGTTGCAGCTTCTTTATACTTTGGTTTTGGCTTAAGAGTTGCAGACATCAGATCAGCAGAAAACAAAAAATACTGAAATGATTTTTTTCATTTTTCTTTCAGTATTATAAATGACTACAGCTCGTAGAAACTTTCCAACAAGGATAACGCCTTTGCCTCCACAAATGTGATCGTGAAATTTCTGACAAAGCATTGTATCAACGCCTTCAGACCAAAGAATTGTGTATTTTCACATACATTAAGTTAATTAAAGAACTTTTCTTACTCTTTTTTAAAGATAACCAAAGTAAGATCAAATAACTATTTTTTTCATAGCCTGAAATTTAGAAAAAGACCGTTTCAATGAGGAGATCTAAATGAAAACTATCTTAAAACACAATATATTTAAAGATGGAAGGCATGACACCGAATGCTCAAAGGTATTAACAATGGACAGAATAAAACTTGAAATATCAATACTTCAAATTTAACTATCTTTCCTCAGTTGTAGAAAAAAATCCTATGGCAACAGCCTACCTTCCACATGATATCCCTACAGCGAAGCCTTTTCACAGCAATCCTAATTATTAGTGCAGGGAGCTTTGGTCCATGCATTATTCTTACTGTGCAATTAAAATTTAGCTACCAATCATTTTTAATCGGCTGGATTCTAGAATCCACTATGCTAGCAGGCTATGAGGAAATTAAGAAGCGGAAGATGTGGTTCTTGGCACATGGGAAATGCTGTTTCTACGCAAAACAATTGGTTTAATAGATAGGGTTGTAGGTCTTTGTTTAGATTTGTGCATAGGAACAAATTTATTCTGAGATTTACATTTGTTTGCACTAAAACTGTTAGGTAATTTGTTAATAAAGGAAGAATAGCTGCAACACCAACGGAATAGGAATAAAAAATAAAAAATAAATTGTAAGAAAAAAGCCTTTTTAAGCCAGCGAAGCGACACATGTACAATATTTACTAGAAGAGCAACACATAACATCAGATAAAAATTAGAAAAAGTGCAAGAATAATTTACCTAGGGGTTACCCTAGTGTTGTCATCTGGATGAAGCACTGTTGATGTGGTATACGTGTATATGGTACTGGTACTATCGAAAATTTTGCCTGGATGGCTTACTTCTAAATTTAAAAAAAATGCCGTCTTATAAATATTAAACTAGGACTAGATAAAGTCATGGTAACCACTACAAGGTAAAAACACATTTAGCCCAGCCAACCCATGCTGAATATTACCTTCGTCTTCCTCGAGGTCTGTTAGTGTGTAAATCTCATCTATTTCCTCAAGTTTTTTCTCGCCTTTTATTTGGACACCAGGCCTCTCCTCGAAGATACCCCCTAAGTGTGGCGTCGCAAGTTGTTGCCACTGATGCAGAGTTACAGAACCTTCCATAGGCTTGACAATCTGCAGTTTTTCAGGGAACTGATACCGCCTCGAGTATCCAGATACTCCCGTTAGGCCAGAAAATGCTGACATGGCTGAGCCAGTGGACATGATTGAATCGGGAGTCCGGCATTGGTTGGGAGTGTGCGTGCCATCCTCAAACGGTTGCCGGACGCTCGAAAGGTATTCAGCTTCACTTTGGCGGCGGAGACTAAGCCGACGTAGGGCAGTTTCCAAGTCATTTGAGCCGGGAACTCCAGGTCGTCCAAGACTTGAAAGAGAACTAATAACGCGCAAAAGATTTAGTAAAAATTAGGGATTCTTTTTCCTAACCACCATTAATAAAACGAAAGAAAGAGATTACTAAAAGAAAATTGACGTACGAGTAAGTGCTGTCTTCGCTGCCTTCAGCACAAACAGAGCCTTCGGAATCCGAAGCCCCTGACCTGTCGAGATATGGTCGAAAGCCAGCACTATGGGGCGTGGAAGTAATCCTAGCATGAAGGGGCGAAGCATGCTGAGCTGAAGCCAGCTGAGGAACTGAACATATGGAACCAGATGCATAAGATGATGAATGCACTGCAGGAGCGGCATAGAGGTGAGGCAGTTGAGAAGGATTGTTCGTTTGCATGGAATTGGCATTATGCTGTTTGGCATATCTCACAGTTTCGAACACTTTCAAGTTGTGTAATCTGCAACAAAAGAAAGTGCAATTTCACTTTGGAGCTACCAAATAAATTTCCTTGCTCAATTTGTCTAATGAAGTCGGATGCATGACCTAGAAATATTTCGGAAGCATGACCAACTTACTGCCTTGTATTGGGATTGAAGCTGCCCGAATCACTGCTAAAAGTACTCTCCAGCTCAGAGGCCAAAGAGTCTGGATTGACGTAAGAGGAGTACATCCCCATGCGACTAATGCTTGGATATGCCTTCTTACGACTGTTGCGGACTTGCTCCTGAGCTTCATGGAGGAGTTCAAGAACCTCATCATACCTGACTTTAAAATCAGATAACTAAGAAATGGAGAGAAAAATTAATTTCCCATGTCAAGTATTTACAAACTATCACATCAATTAGTGACAGTTTTCATTTCTTTTCTTTGTTTGCATCTGCTTACTAAGAAAACTGCTAGATGATGAAAATTTTGCTGTTGATGAATTTAGTTTTACTTTTACAATAATATCTTTGTGATTCTAACAGGCTGATCGACTGCAAATACCTTGAATTTATTACATCAGTGCAATTGTATGCTTTTAAACAACAAGATCAGAAACTGACATTTTAATATGAAATGATATCCTGAAATGTGTTAGCAGTTTCACATTAAAAATATGTTATTAGATTTTTATTAGACATTAGATATTAATAGATTTCTAACATACCTCTGTGGTGAGATCATTCTGGCATTCCTTTGAAGCTTGGAGATGGTTATAAAGATCTTCATTTTCGAGTTTGTACTAGAAGTATTTAACAACAATGTTTTATTAACATTCATGCACAAGTAATATAAGATTTCCATGAAATTAAAATGTTAATACAATTTATACGAAAACTCACCTGTTTAAATTTAGACTGCAAATCTGCTACTTGGGCTAACAAGTAGGTAATATCTTCTTGTTGTTTGTTGCATTCCTCAATTTTTGACGACAGCTCTTCAGACAAACGTTCATTCTCTAAAGTGAGCTCACCTATAAGTTCAATAACCGGTATTTGTATTCAGGCATGTGAAATATTTAAATCATTGCATAATGCAATATATGTTTAACCTGAATGGAAATAAGGATATTTGCAATTAAATGAATGAGTAATAAGATGGGGCTTTCCAAAAATGATTACATATCAGATAAAAAACACTGATAAAAACAGAATAAATACTGATGTGTTGAAATCGCCAAATTATTAACACAACTTACTAGTTTGGTGAGTAAACTCATTAATGAGTTGCAATTCCTTATCTTCTAGGTTATCTGTTTCCAGGCTGATTTGTCGTGTCTGAACAAAATAAAAGGCAAATTACAAAACATCACGTCACGCATAGAACTAAGCCAATCAGCCAAGTCTTTACGTACTCTCTGTGCCAAAGAAAAATTTTCGTCTTCTAAGATGCGAATTTTCTTCTGAAGAAAATCCCTAAAATGCAAAAGAAATTTCAGTAATTAGGAAACAGACAAATAAGAGAGCAGACACATAATTACTGAAGCTTAAATGCTTCATAAGCATTTCGGAAATTTGAAAGGAGCAGCTCATAAACAACGTAAAACCAAAATTAAACACCCCCAAATTAGCGTTAAGATTTCATCTATCATTCCACTCATCATTCAATGAAGAAAGAAACGTACACAGGTGTTCCGTCAGTAGAATCAGATTCTGAACCTTCATTATCATGATTTTGGTAGATGTGAAGCAACTCGGTTTTCTGAACTAACTCATGGCGCAATTGTGTAATCTAGTCATAAAAACAAGTACGTATCAATTAGTCATCTTTGATTATTGCAAATGAAACACTCTGATATATCATGTGACAAAAAGCTGGCAGTTACGACCTTACCTGATCTCGAGAAACTGTGACTTCGTCTTCGAGTACGTCGTTTCGTTGTTCGAGAGTCTGATTTTTTTGGAGGAGCTTTTGACCAATACGCGCAGCTAGTTCTAAATCTTTTTCTTTCTGTACAGCAAACGGAGACAAATCAAAAGACGTTTGAAATACACGTATTTATCGATATATGATATGGCAAAATGAAACGTTTCAAATCAAATACCTGGCATTTGTACTATAGGTACATGCCAGAAAGGAGGATGAAAAGAACGATTTCAGTGATTTAATAAACTAGTATCATGGCATCAATGACCAGGTCAATAACTTATGAAATAGTCCTAAAATGTTCCAAGGATGGGAACATTGACAAAGTCTGTAGAGTGTTTGGTGCGCAAAAAACTGAATATGCAAATTACCCCAATTAAGTAAAGAAGTTAACAACAAGAACAACGACTTTAAGTTATTACAAATAAAGGTTTAATGAAGACTGAAAAAAACAAAGCTTAAAACCATTGTTACTCACCTCTTCAAGGAGCCTTGTCACTGCATCAATGTCATTGTAGGTCTTAGTCATTTGGCTCACACGGCTTCCACTTTGAACTACATGTAAACAAATGAGAAAAAATAAAAGGTAAGTTGGGGAGCGTTTGACGAAAAATATTGACACTGCAAGCAGTCTGGCTTAGGCGGAGGCTGTACCAATCAAAATGCAATTAAGCAAATACACACAGAAATCCTTGATCTGAGCACTTATCGGGCCTCCAATACCGAATTGAGGAGGTGCCAAGGACACGGGCTTAATGGCACATTGAGCAATGCAGCGACGCAATTTCAAACATCACAATTCACTGTCATTTCTAAAGAAGTCAAAGCTTTAATGAAAGGAACTCAACTGAAATGGCTGAATGTCGGGATACAATTAGAGGGTATATTTTGGCGCTACCCTCATTGCAAACACCGACCTTCCTAATAGAGGTAGCAAAAAGTAAAAGGGGAGTCTGGAGAAATTCAGCTCAGTGTCCACAAAACCAAAAAACGAACAAAAAATGGGTTACGGACCATTTATCAAATCAGTTCAACTAGTTTTGGATTAAAAATAATAACACAAAGCAAGTGTAATTTGCAACGCTTTTTTAAAAAAACCCAAACATAATGTTGTCTACCATTCCAATTTAAAACTATTGCAACTGAATCTTGCTGATAAGGATAAGCAACCACGATAAACCACTTTACCAACAGCACAGCTATTTAAAGGTGTAAAAATTACCACAAACATGTTTACTGATCGGAAATTGGACTTTTTAGGATTATGCAGTGTACTCGAAACACACCTGCGTGTAAAAATAGCGCAACCAACTTGTCTCCAAACCAGTTCTGACAATTAACAAACAGGGATGGGGTTGAAGCAATTGGACGATAGTTACTTGGAAGTGAACATTTTATAATGGCAAGTGAAGTTTTTACGAAAGCATTATGTCACAAAGTCACTTTTTTGAAAATGATGTCACTCAGGTTAGCTCTATCTGATCTTAGACAAACCACATTACTTTGTGACATCAATTGTCTTGCTACACATACTGGAATTCATTAATTTTGAGCTCTGATGTTTATCCTGCAAATACTGTATAGTGTGATGTAAGTGAACACTGACTTTCTCATGTAATTTGCAGGATAACACTTGAGCTTAAATTTATTAAATTCTAAAGAGTTTGGTGAGGAAATTAAAGAACAGACTATGTACTGTGATTTGTCAGAGATCCATTGGAGCTCAATTGAGTGCCAATTTTCAAAAAAAGGCATTGTGCTATCATGCTTTTATTTGTAGTTTGGTTTTATTTCGCTTGTTACTACCGACTTTCAAAAAAATGGGTTCATTTTCAAGTTACTGATCGTCTAATTGTTTCCGACGGGCTACCCTGTAGAATTATGAATCACATTCACAGCACATCCTAGTGTGAAATTGGAGGTAGGCCATAGTACAGAAATTTCATAACGATTCAAAAGAAAGACCATTCTAAAAGAAAGGGAATGCTCGATTGAGCCGGTCATGAACAGCAAGTTTATTTAATAAACCGACTAAAACAGGCTTTGAATGCTTTGCCGAAAGTGATGAAACCCCCACAACCTATACATACATGTAGATGGACTAGACTTCCCTCTCCTTTTTTTTCTATTGTCGAAAGCAAAAACCATTAATCATGATGCCTGTTTGATTGTACCTTTGACTGACGCATGTTGTCTTAATTAGTATAATAATGCAGCAGGTATAATAATGCAGATTCTAGTTTATTAATGAAAACAACGTTAATTTAGTGGTGATGAATGAATATTCATGGAGCTTAACAGAGGATCATTTCAGCTTTCAAAATGGCAATGAAAAATACCAATTAGGCACATCAAATTTACGTAACTAGAAAATGTAATAGGCAGATTGTAACTGACTATTATGACATTATGCCCTCGTTATTTTTTAGTTTGTGGTATAAGTCCATTTTTTTAATTTAGATAAAAAAATCTCACGCTATCCTTACGTAATGTCAGTGTTTCTTTATCAGTACATATCAACAGAACTATAAACAAAAATTAAACTACATTTTTAGTTTACATTTTGATTGAAAAACAACTATCGCATTTCACAGCAATAAATGACCTTTCAAAACTGGATGATCAGTATACTATAGTTTTTAAGTAAGATGATAAAATTTAATCATGCAAGTTGATTTGTTTGTAAGTTTAAAAATAATTACAAAAACCAGACCAGCTAAATTCTAATGATAATTTCACATTTAAAAATAAATTCAAAAATGTGTTGATGGTACTTCAGAGCTGTGATACATAACTATATTCTGTTGTAAACTTCAACCAAAGGGAAAAACTGTTAGTAGTAATTCTTACAACACTTATTTTTCCTTTAAAATATCACGAATGAATACGAAGACATGTTCTTCCGCATCGCGTTAACCTTAACCTTCCAAGATTTTTTTTTGCGAAAGTACAACACAGTACAACAGTTAACTCCGAATAAACCATAATCCACAATTCCCCGTTTCCTGTTTTAGCTTCATTCTTTGCATTCACCTGACCCTTCACATTGCCCACCTCCTAAACTCTCATGAGATGACCTTAACCATTACGTTCCAGAGAAGTGCGCAATAACTGATGTTACAAACGTGATGTGAATTCGGTTATCAGGGCTACAATCAGTCTTGAAAATCACTAAATTTTACCACAGTGATTGAATCCCGCCTTGGCATACAAGTTGAACCAGAGCTTAGATAAGGAAGCGTAGTGACGTAAGTCGCCAATCATTGAATTTTACATGGACATTTTAAGTATACTTCAACGAGCTTGCTACGAAATGCCTTAACGGATCAAAGGCCTTAGTTATACGACAAAATCTACTAATCAGTAAACTGTACATGTACTTCTCATCTCGAACAAGTTTTCCTCTTGGTGCAGGAAATGTCCTGACTAAGCCAGTAATTAGCAAAGGTTGGTACACTTGCAGGGAATTAAAATATGTTAAAATGGCAGAATTAACTATGCCTTCTTGGCCCGGCTTGGCAAACCTCCCAGCTGATATACTGTATTTGCATAATATTAACCCGAATTAAACCGATTTTATTACAGTGTATCTTATCACATGTACGGCCTGCCAATTTATAGAGCATATGATTTTGCGAAGCATAACATATAGGCCTGAAATTTGAAATGGTAATGCTACTTGGCGGAATAACTTACAGAAACAATCGAAATCCGAAAAACGATAAATATTGAATAGTTTCTAAAAGAGTTGGGCAGAAAATAAAAACACCTTTAACAATAAGAATGTTTTTAGAAAAGGTTGATGAAAGTGAAGATCACAGCACACAACTAAGCCACGTTTATAACTAATCAAGATGCAAATAAAATGGCTCAAGGTTATAAGAACATACAAGTTTATCTGGGGAAATTTACTATTGGCAAATTGTGATAAACATCTTGGTTTATTTGAGAACTTATCATCAGCCCAAAGCGCAAATGAATTAACGTTTGATTTATAATTAAACTGAAAATTTTTTTTCAAATAATTTATAAGTGCAAACTACGTTCACATTTTTGATTTTTACTGTTGCGTATTCGCGATATTTCGTGGGCTCTATTCAGAGCATCAATGTAAACAATATCGGAGTGATTTTTACAATCAGATAACTTCCAGCCGTACTGAATGTATAGAAGTTAAAATTCCAAGTTTCAAACACCACCAGGTATTTAATGGTGTATGAAAATGTTGGGAACTTGGAAGTGATGAGAGGATATACATGTAAATTGCAAAACGTGCGCCTGAAAACTACGCTTAGACTATACGTGTTCGATGGGTACATGTACCTATTATTCGTTGGATCATTCCCAATTTGTGCTGGTACTCATCTCACCCACGAACCTGCCACTGAAAAACCATTTCAACAATATATTGGTAAAATAACAGAAATCGCTGCATCATGCTTCTATTTGAGCATTTCAATGATGATTTGGGACCGGATTTAAGGATCATCGGATTAAAATGAACTTTTCAAGGCCATACCTTAATTTTACCTTTTCAAAACTAAGTAAAACAGTACAAGCACGAAACCCCATCACTGCCATGAACATATTTCATGGTCTATTTTGTAGATGATATAAATCTATTTGCATGTTGATAACGACCTTTCACTGCAATTTTAATTATCATTCACCACAAGTGATGTTTACGTTTGGGTTAAATGCTGCAACTAGAAGCTGTCCTTCAAACATTTGCTGACATTAGTGTGATTGTCAAGCGTATAATTCAATACTATTAGTGCCAAATCTTCTTTACAAACAATTAAACTTCCCTAAAATTCAATGCCTTCGCATTTGAAAAGTTTACATTAGTATTAACTTCTATTAAGTTAGTATAAACAAAACAAAAAAGCAAAATGTAAATATACAAATGTAAAAACAGAATGTCCTTATCGTCTGGAAAATACGCACAAATGCAATCAAGCGATTTGCTTATGCTTACTACCAACTAGCACAAGCGATGATAAGTTATCGTTGTTATCATCTTGTTACATTGCTGAGTTAAATAACGCCTTTTGACTTCCCGTGACTACAATGGCACGGCCACAAATGATTATTCGAAGTGCAATATCAAAAATAAACGCCTTCAGTTTTATCTCGCCACAAACCTTTATTTAGCTCTTGTCACCTCGCAACACACAGTGCTTCACAAATAACCTTACTTTACATTTTTTATTCAAAGTAAAGGCCCCTCGTAATAAGGTCATCATGTTTGTACGAAAACAATCTCTTTGAATTCATTTTGTTCCCCAAAAAGCAAATACATTTGACAATGGTTTATAGTCTTTTTTTTCCTATTCAAAATTCTGTTTTTTTTTCTTCAAATAAATTAATTGACACCATCTGAACGCAATTGTGATACATGTGAACGGCCCCTTAAGAATAAGGATGTTTTAATGCCATACATTTCACATTAGTGACAAAACTAACAAGATGCGTTCTTACAATGCCATCATTTTTATTGTCAGATATTTTAAAGAAGCTAATACCAAAAGCATGTTGATGACAAAAGCCAAAGCTTTTAGTGAACCTAAAAAAACTACCATAACTACACTATATTAGTAGATACATGTACAGTGCTTGCAAATTTGATAGTCATGGGTTATTGCCAATTTATGACATTCAACTATTAGTTTGCTTGGCATCAATTTCGCCAATGCCTGATTCAGGCTGCACCTTAATCAATCAGATGCCGTTGATAATATCCACTACTGGCACTACTGGCATGCAGGCACGATTAAAGCTTACAGTAAACTGTGATTGTAAACACGTTGAGTGTTTGGTCATAATGCCTTT
>JAQIXS010001477.1:0-29747 GCA_034700785.1 Rossiulus vilnensis | reverse complement strand
GGATATTGTTTAATAAATAAGAAGTTCTGTCATATCTCTACAAAAGATATTCTTTGGTCCTTACATTAGTTGGAATCAAATCTTTCGTGAGTGCGACCTAGAATCGCACTCACACTTTCATCAATCAATCCCACAGATTTTCAAGGACTTTTCCGCAGATAGGATACATTATCTGAGGAAATAAACGGCTTCCAATTAATTGCATGTAATTCATTTTATAATCTATGTCTATAGAAAAACCTGTGCTATCAAATAGATTAAACATTTATTATTCAAAATTGTTTCGAATATTTTACATGAAAATTATGAAAATAAAAAGAGGCTTAAAAAGGAAATGGCAATTAAACAGCAAAATAGCAATGATAGCAATGCCATTTCAACCTATAGGGTATTAAGGATTGAAAATCCATGGTTAAAGTATCAATGTTACTGCATGAGTAACAATATGTTTATATTGTTACGCATACAGTAACATGGATACTTTCTTAAGTACCACCAACTTTGAATGATTAAACAGTGTTTTGATGGGAATCACGTGAAATCACGTGGGAATCACGAGGGAAAGAAAATAAAATGACTGGAGTGGTACCACGAATCAAATAATTATATTTCCGCAATGCTATGCTATTTTTTGTTTTGTTTTTAAAGGGAACACACTTTTATTGTGCATTACAGTTTCCTGCAGGCCTGTGGACGGGAATTTAAAGTGGTACTGATTTGAAAATTTCGTTAGGCATGAATGATAACATTTTTTCCAGATTGTCAATAAAAAGTTGTTTACACAAATTTAATTTTGTATTTGTTAAATTAATATTATTATTTATTATTTAAAAATAAATAAAAAATATAAACAAATTTGGAAAAAAATTATCTTGAAAAAACAATAATTTCTTATTAGTTTATCTTAAAAAGTGATGTGTTTATACCGTGTTATACCGAAGGCTACATTAGAAAAATCAAATCAGAAATAAAAATATTGTCATCTATCCATGACATAGGGCAGCTACTCAGCAATTTTATTCAAAAATTCTATCATACATTTTTGCATTCGTCACTCCCTCTAGCGGTCATTAAGGCGGACAAAAAAGTGGCCCCACAACCGATCTCGCATCATTCAGAAAGCCAAGCAGTTTTCCACTCGATTTGCCATCAAATTGGCCCATTTTGCCATCAGCAGCCACTGAATGGCCATCTGTGGCCAAATTCTTTATTATGCCAAGTCCGCAGCTGCCACCTTTAATCACCCTTGTTCAGCTCCACCAAATTTCGCCAAAAATATTCAACGTTTTACGCATAAATGGCTATGCTTGGTCGGGTGCCAGTCAGAGCCTCACAATGGCTTTTCTGGCAGAAAACACACAAACTTAACGTCCTTATCAAAACGGGGCTCACTGTGCAGCCAGGGATTTTTTTCTTTCTTTTTATTTCTGTTTTGTTGTCTCGGATATGAAGGCGTTCGCCAGCGAATAATGTCAAATTTGGACACACTCATTTCCCATGGTATCCATGATTAATGGCCCCCGCCGACATTCATTTGGCAAATGCGCTGAGGGGTCGCCAAAAGGAGGTGAGAGGAGTGATCCCAACCAGCATAACGCGATCCACGATCCATGATCGGTCGGATAATTCAATGAGGCCTGCCCTGACAAGGTGAAATCATCCAGTTTGGTGAATGCAATCGACCCCCATGATGGCAGGATTAGTAGCAATATTTGCACAACGAACGAAAATCACACGATGAACAATCAGACATTTTTAGTGGGCTAAGGGGCAGGCATTACTCCCTAAAAAAGTGATAATTTATTCATAAACGCTCGGTGAAATATGAAATAAACTCGCAAAAGGGCAACGATGTTATTATTCACCAGGCCTATCAATACGACACGTGATTATTAGAGCAATTTCGCGGTGTGTGCTTTGCGAAATAAAACAATTCCCTAAAGAGGACCGCACACCCCATTTCGAAGTCCTAATGAACCGCATGCAAACTTTATTTTAACTAATATCGTGATAAGTGAGCAATAAACACGCGAATGCAGAGCATGCGAGGTCCATTATCAAAAATCAGTTTCCTACAGGGCAACTGATGCTGAACTAATTTATTTTGGTGATTTTGATACGTAGGATTAGGATTAGGGCCTTGATAGGGCAGTGGCCAAAATTACTGGCACATTTCTGCTTGTTCTTGTTTAACCGTAACTTTTGGCCGTTTGAAAAAAAAATGATCAACATTGTAGAGGCACGTGTAAATATACTCGGGTGCGGGAATTAATGAAGGGATATCTGTGCTAAACGTTATGCCATGCGTGCTAATGTACACTTGTTACGATGGGTTTTTATGTTGCACTATGTCGGTATTCATTGCATGGGTCATTATTTTTCGAATTAAAACTTTAAAACTAGCTTCATACAATTGCATAACATTAAGCCAAATAATACGTACATGTACACAAAATATGTAAGTCAGGGGTGTGACGTCTATCAAAAATGTTTATGTAATAAAATGGAAACATTTACCGATTAATTACATTTTCATTTATCATTGAAAAAGTTTAAGGTTTCTGACAAACTAAAGGAGGATATTCCCTTTTATTGCATGCCCTTTTGTAAGCAGTATCATAAATAATCAATTATTTGAGATTACGGCAATATAAGGCTTGCATTTTAGCTGCATGATGAAAATTTCCCTGCAAAAGGCAGGGTCTTACTTCCCTGCCAATTCCAGGTTTTCCAGGTCAGTGGGAACGCTGCAGATTTATTTACTATTGAGCGCATCATTGCAGCTTTCACTCCAAATTGGAAGTCCGAATTTTTTTGTTAGTTCAGAAGCTGATTTTCAAAAAAAAAACTAAAATGTTGGAAACGCTGGTTTTCGAAATTTGAAACTTCAAAGTTTAAAAGTTTTTCCCGCAAAAGTGGTTCAAAGAGGATTTCTAATAAAATCATGCGGCTTAAAGGATTTGGAAATGTAAAATCAATTACTCTGTACTTTGGCATATTTTTATTTTGCACGCTTTAAACAGAATTTCTTTTCCAGCCTAATCAGTTGAGTAATTTTCCTAAACCGTTCAACGATCGAACCTGATTGATCAAAGCTAACGACCTTTGTACGACTTTTTGAAGGGTTTTAATTCCTTTTGGACAGGATCCTGAAGTCCAAAGACAGTAACTACATCGAAGGGTGACTTTTGCAATACTGTACATAGATTAGTGTTTTGTTAGGAATTTCGTTGCACACAATACATAAGAAATGCAATTTATTTAGTGAATCCATGCACTATAGGGAGGATCCAGGAAAACAAATTACATGTACATGGGGAAACCATAACACAAATAGTGATATTGCTACCTTACATGAAATTATGGCCTTTTATACTTTAACTTGAAAATGTAGCTTAGCAATGGATTTTCGTTTATTTTTGCAGCGAAAGGGAATTTAAACGATTGGTGCATATTTTCTGGTGAAATGCCTGGATCCGGTACTGTTGTACTTTACACACCATAAAAACGTAATGTGATGATAGTACATGCTTCAACAACCTTCGAATGATTCTTCTACAACGGCAATGAGGCCATGTGAATTTGAATATTACTTGTACCGCTTGATGTAAGTAAAACCCTGATTGTGTTATTCTAGGGTGCGTGGGTTGTTTCTCTTTTTCAGTTTTTTTTCCCTGCAGATACCATATGCCCAGACGCATGGTCCTTTATCCCTTCGTGTCAGTCGTCAAAAAAAGTTGATAAATCCGAGGCGTTTTGTCAGAACCAGCTTATCTAACACGCATGACGTTTGATCAATTCACGGTTAAATGATCATTTTGTAAAGACTCTTAACCGTCATTATTACAACATCACAGGGCGGGAAAACAGTTTTTATTATCAATGAAACCACCAATCCATGGACGGTATGACCAGAGGGTTTCAAGATATAAGCTGATGCAGATGGGGGTTGTAGCCACGGAGGCCCTTGTGTTTGATCTCTATTCATTATTTCATACTAATATTGAAGGGATCCCCAGAATCTTTTCTGATAACGGATGGTAAATTATCATAAATAGGGGCTATTCTAACGCGCCCCTTGGTACAACAATGGATTTGGGCTCGACGATGTTAAGGGACACCAAGCCCTCGATCACATACCGTGCACGACAAAATGCTGCGATATTGTGTTTGGAGCACAATTTAACTAAATATTATTTTTGGGGAAAAATATGCCTTGAACTTTGGCGGCAAAAATGGAGGGGCCACAAAGTAGTTTTAAGGGGCCTTTAAAAACCGCCATTTTAAACTTAATAGAACAACCCGAATGAAAAAATAGTGAGCCATATTTGGACATATATGACTTATTCCAAATTTGTTTAGATCAGAAATTGGCCATGAATGGAGCTATATGGTCATATATGTCCATTCATATCCATATGTTCAAATATACTGTTAATATAATTAAGTCCATAAAATCCGTACATGCACACATGTCCGTCCACATTCTTAAATATGACCACATACAATGTTATATCAACATATTTACGGATATGATCACACACACCAATGCACATGCCTGAAAAATATAATACATTAACTTATATTAAAATTAAAATTGTATTTATATTGGCATATAATACAATTGCTAAAAATAATTAAGCAGTTTTAGTAGTTTTTAGTTTTAGTTAGTTTTCCATATGGCCAAGTATGTCTTTATCTAAAATTGACATGCATGGCAATGTCAATATATGGCTATATAAATCATACATGGTCAGTTATGGCATATATAACCCCCTATGAATGCATACATGGCCATATTTAAACTCCTTGGGTTTTTGAAAATAAATTCCGCGGCAAATTGAAAAGAAATTTTCAATTTTTACAGCTCTAGTAAATTCTGGGCAATTGCAATTTTATCAGTAAAATAAACGAACATATTACAATTTTTAAACTATTCTTTATTGCAAAGAGCACCTTCCATTTTTGTAAAAAAAATTATCGAACTTTCCAGGTGCCCCTTTAATGAAATAAAAATGAAAATAATGTTTCATCTCGAATGATTTTAGACTTACTCCAAGTTATGATCTAAAAAAACAGCCGACAATCCTTTGATTGAATTTTACAGAAACATTTTATGGCGAGGGCCAACACAAGAGCCCCGGTTAATAACAGATAAATTAATAGTCCATAAAAACTACTAGAAGGCCCTATTATTTAATTAAGCGGAAGCCTCTTGGAAGAGAAAATAAAATTTGATACAGCATCCCCATTTGGCGACCAATTATCCAATTGTTTTCATACTTAATTCGCTTTAATAGCAAGTTGGCATTTAATGGCAAGTGTGAGATAGATCAGCGCATAATAGAAATCGTTGACGTTTTAATAAGTTTGTCGCACCTAAGCATTTAATATGCACCCTAAAAAAGGCCACACCTAGACGCTCAAAAATGCGCATTCGCGTATCAGCATGCAATTAATCGGAAAATTATAGGTTTATGCAACTATAATTTTGAATATCAAATGAACATTGACGACCATCCAAATGTCTGTCGTTGCCATGGAAGCGCTTTTTACGCACTGTCTTCTTTTGAAGACAGCCAAATACTGGGCGTAGAAAAAAAATGTAAAACATTGTGAACAGGAGAGGTTTTTTCAACAAAGAAGCCCATAACAACTCACCGTGTTTTAAAAATGAAGCAAGTGGCAGCACGCGGATGTTGCGTTCTGACTTGCTTTTCTTTAAAAGCACTCTGTACTATAGATTGCAAGCATCGTATACACTTGAGGTGCTTTTGTTATTCAGGAAAACGATGTCTCTTCCGACCAAAAATAATTTCAGCGTCAATCATTCTCGATGACGTGTCTCAGCCATTTTGCTCGTTGATTATGCACCGGGGACTTGCATTAAAATCGTGGCGATAACAATGAATGTCTACTCAAGACCTAAATAGGCTAAATTTAGACGAGAACGATACGATATAACGCTTTCTCGCTTTTGCGCGAATTTAATCAGAAGAAAACCGACATCAAACGCCATATAATATGCATGTATAACGCCAGGCCCCCAATTGGGTTAATTCTAACAGTTGACTGACAGCCAATTTTCCCCTAGTTATGCTATGCGTTTTTATCATCTCCAAATTAACCAAAATTGCGTCCAAAAAACTGTATCTCATACGTCGTTCATTTATAATGACAGACAGAAAACAGATAGTGACTCCGAATTGACTAGTTTAATGCGCAACAAGGTTCCCCTACCGAAATGAGTTCTCAACTTCCCTAACCTTTCGAGGTTTTTGGAAAACATTTTGCTGAATTTACCAATTACTCATTTTTCTATTTATTATTTCATAAGCTGAAAGTGTGCTATTCCCCATAAGGGAATAAGGAGAATCATAAACAGCTAATTACTTGACATTATGCCAATTTAAGGCTGGCATTTGATCAGATGAAAATATCCCTGACTTTCACATGAAAATTGGAAACGTACGTGATGTTTACATTAAAATTTCAAATTTCCCGGACATTTTGTTCCTACTTCCCTTACAATTCAAGGTTTTCGAGTTCATTAGGAGTCTTGTAAACACTCAATAAAAATCTAAATTACAGATCGCTCTAAAAATGTAATCACAATCAAGTTTTAAATTTCTGAATAAATAAAATAACTTATTTAGGTTTTCAGTTGCAATTCGCCATTAACAATTAATTATCACAGACTAAAGAAGTTTTTTTTTCTAAAGTGGTAATGAAAATCTTAAAACAAACATAAAACTCAGAGACATTTATCAAAAAAATATAAAACATAAACGCGATCTAAAAAACCTGAAATGTGGTGTTTTTGCTCATAATTTTTATTATAACATTCGCTTTCTATAACGATAATGTTACGATACTATAACATTAAACTTAACGGAGTAATCCACATAAATTAATATCTACTAAAGTGTGCATACATTTGTGGGACAAAATTTGTCCCTAAATTTATATAAAAGTAATTTTAATTGAGATACATAATATTTTTCTGATGAGGGAGTCAAAAACTCGTCTTTATGTACTTGATGGACGGCCCCTTATGCTGTATGTTATTTTTCTTTAGCAGGGTAACTTGATACGAGTTGTAATTTGATACAATCCTTCAAAAAATATTGCAAAACGCACGTTTCTTTTGTTGAACATATTACTAAGCAAAACGCTGAACCCAAGTAACATGTTGGTTATTGTTTCATTCATTGTAGCGAACTTATCATTTGAAAATATTTTGGTGCGTTACGAAAACAATGGCGGGCGACTCTTTATTACCCATTTCCGTTTCATATTGCATGTAAAGTTTGAATGTTTGGTATTTTCATAGCAAGAACAGAAAACCATAAACTACAATGAAACAGTGGCAATATGGACCATAGGCCTACAGTACATGCATATTTTTAAAAAAAAATGTTTTTCACTCACCCATCTCGGTACTTCGCATAGGGGTCAGCAAGAACATTCCCGAATAAGCCGTAAGATTCTGACTTCCCATGAGGGTAGAAGCGCTGCAGTAGTAGCCTGTGTCCATCAAATTGTCGCTCAGGTTATTCAGTTTGAGAAGCTTTTGAAATCCAATAGCATCGGTCTTTTTCAGCTGGTACCAAATGTAAGATGGCGTTGGCTTGCCGTCCAAAGGACAGTCCAGTTCGACAGTTTCATCCATGGCCACTGTAAGGTTGTTGTCATTGCTCATGTTTTTTGGAGGATCTGCAAATTAATCGAAATTTCAAAACAGTGGACAAAAAATTGTTTATAAATAAAATAAAATGGCAAACGATTATTTCAGAAAAACGAAAAGAAAAGTAAAAAGTCAAAGAAAATGCAAAACGGAAACAATTAGACAGTAATATGCGCAAAAACAAGCGAGTTTATGCTTGTCAACACAGTTTTACGCACGTTTTTGTGAATTTTCAATTAAGCTTCTCATGCAGGTTTTTTTCATTGACGGTCTATGCGATTTAAGTGTTTTTATGGGGTTAAATGTATGTCACGCATCTTTGCTATTTAATGTGAATTAATGCATGCATAATTTCGTAACTTTTTAATTTAATGATTTATGCTAATTTTCACTTTAACGTTTTTTTTTTTGTTTTTTTTAGAAAAATCACTAATCTGTTTATGCAATTCTTTCCCTCCTCATGCGAATTGTTTCGGATTATGCACTCTCTGCGGTTTTCACTTATGCCATCTTTAAGCTTTCAGGGTTTTCCCTTATCTGATTTGTTTGAATTTTCACTTGCGCCCATGCTTTGAGATTTCACAACATTTAATTGATATATTTTAGCCATAACTTAGTGATTTTCTATTATTTTAGTGAGATTTTGGACGTACATTTATCCTATGTACGTTTTATAGGTTTGTGTTTAAAAACATGTTTCGTTATACAGCATTTCGCTTTATAGCCAACTTTACATGAACTTATATAGACCGTAAAGTGAAATATGAGCGCAATTTGCAAAATCAGCGAACATACTAGCTTCAAAAATTTCAGATACAAACAAATTAACTTACAGATGATGTTCAACTCTAGGGATGCATTTTGCGCACGGTCTTCGCTGAAGGCAGCGTGTCTGGACAGGCATTGGAGCAGGCCGTGGTCGAACGTCCTATTGACCACCAGGTTAAGCCAGCTACCGGCTGTGTACATGCGCAACGTTTTTCCAGTGTCCGGTCCTCTGTCCTCACTGTAGGTCAGGGACGGTTCGCTATTGTTGTAGAACGTGGCTTGACCGGACACGTCGTGACCATTGAGTTCCCAGCGTAGGTAGGCAGCAGGATTGCCATGGCGGCTGATGCAGTGCAGTTCCTGTCGCTGACCTTCGATGATGGTCACTGACTGTAATCGGTTTCCAGACTTATCTTGGATTTCGGGTAACGTGGGGGCCACTAACAAAATTAATAATAATAAATATAAGTGGAATTAACAGACAACTCAGTTCAATATTCCTATTAAAACCCTAATAATCCAATGCAGAAATTTATTAATTGTATAGGATTTATCGCAAGTTTCAAAAATTCCCAAATGGTTGATATTCATGGAAATGCATATGATAAATGAGTAATGTATGTGATATACAATCATGATATGCAATCAGATATATTTGTTGTGCACCTATTTAAACGTATGTCAAAAATAAAATGGGTTTTTATGGACGAGCAAAGGCAGCAAAAAGAACCATCAGCTGCATAGTGCAATGGACCCCATAAACCATTTATGTCTTTATATTTAGGTTCCATTTTTTCTTATTCACTCATCGGTATCGGTGGACAATGAAAGACATCTCCATAACACATTCGTAGTGGAGATCATTTTTCATTTTCAAAGAATGTCTATGAGAAATTTGAGCTAGGTAGGAGTTTCCATAAATGGAAAAAAACAATGAACTTGACATCAAAAACAAAATGCGTAGACGAAAATCAAAAAACGTCTCCCACATAAAATCGCTTGACTATTAAACTCAAGAAATGCTACCTTGTCTGGTTGGTCAAAAATTAAAACATTCCCCCGAAGGCAGGCAATCAGACAATGCACATCAGGAATGCGTGATTGCCAAAATTAGCGGCCCTGAAAGCACCCAGGTTGGATCAAATTGAATAACTTTGTATTTTACCCCCTTTAATAATAAGGAGAGCAAGGATTTTACCCCTCACTATTCATAACAACAATGGGAAATATTTAGCATGAGTATGCACTAGAAATTTATGAACGTCAAGCACATTTAAGTACTTTCTTTGTTCGGCACACAAGAGGCCGCTTTAAATAAATCAAATCTGGGGAGCAAACCGAATAATTTCGCTTGAAATGAATCCGGAAATGTTCGGACTAATTTCCGTTTCACTGATGCTTTTAAATTCTCATTTATTCCAGCAAATTAATACGAATGTAGCTTTTGAAAGTTAAAAACGAAAGTAAAGGTTATATTTCATTTGCATTTTTGTGATGTCTGCATGCCTTTACTCCTGTCACTATCAAAGAGTTTCAGCATTTTAAGGCTAAAAAGTTGCACTCGGAATGTTTTGCATAATTTTTGTTTGAAGCACGATGCATTTACCGTGCAATTGGTGTAAATTTATGGCATTGCATTTTCAGGATATACGTTTTCGCCATACTTTTTAATTTCTGATTTCCATTTCTTTCCGTTTCGTTGTGTCTCACCAACAGTAGAAATTCTCTATGCCATGGAACGATGTTTAATAAACCTGATTGAAACTGTGTCGTTTATTAGACATTAATCCTGGGCTCACTTAATCAGGCGGCGGTCAATAAAGCAGTGGCGAGCACTTGCGGCGAATTTATGACGATATTTCGTGAAAATTACACGTTAGTGCCAAGCGCAAACTCCGCTCGTAATTTAGGCTCAGAACTACACTGTGCACGTAGGAACGACCAATGAACAGCTAATCCTTGGTGGGGTTTAATGTTTGGGAAGAAGGATAATTAAAGCTCTGTTTCAACCCTGTCCCCCTCCCCCTTTCACCTACCTAGAATGGTGACCAGGGCCGATGAAGTGGAAGCCATTTCATTATCGTCCGTTTCGGTGTTAATAATTTGGCATCTCCATTTGCCCTGGTGACGGCTTACGAGGGTATTTTGCAACATGATCGAGCAATTACCGCTCCGATAATCGCCGATCCAGTCGTAAAACTGCTTCCTTTTGCCCTCTCCCACAAACATCACTGTGCCATCCTTGAGCCAAGAACATCTGTAGCTGGCAACTTCGCTGCCGGACGATTGACCGACGCAGTCCAAGATGGCAGGCTCCCCTTCCTTGATCAGAACGTCTTTGGGCTCCTTCACTATCGTGATCTCGGCTCCAACAGCTGTAATTGGACATTTCGAAGAAGAGGAGGAGGTGGGAAGAAAAAGAAACAAAAACCAAGATTCCGTTAGTAATTAATTCGCAAATTCTGATTTCTAGATCGGATCGAATGCCTGCCATCGCTGCTGACTAGGACGATTAACATTTTATCATTGATTCCCTAATGACCATCAGTGGACATTGCGAACAATTACCTCTTAACATAGCATGAATAATGCACGTCCTCCGACATTGATCCCTCGCTATTTTACGATCCGCCAAGGGAATGCTTAAAATGTCCGATGGATCACTTCGAAACGATTTGTAACTTTTATTAAATCACCGCATCATGCCTCGATGTGTTTGAGTAGGCCTAATACCATTTTATGCCATTTAGGTTGTTGCAATGCCGTATATTGGAATCGAAATGAGGTTTTCGTAAGCATTTCCTAAATTTTAGACGCTTCAAATATTTGATGTTTGCTAAATTTATTTTTCCCCGTGTAGAATTTTTCGTCCATTAGGGTGAACAAAAAAATCCGTTATGTGACCTCCCGAAACATTTTTTCTGTGCAATGCAACCGATAGAGGATGTAGCATAAATGTTTTTCAAGTGTTTTTTTTCGTAAATAAATGGAACATTTTCAAGTGATAGCAATTATAAAAGAGAAAAAATTCATTATGGGAATTACAAATATTTTGATGACGAGCCTGTGTAATGATGGTGGTGTTTTTCCCCCAAATGTTCTGAAACTTTGTTGACACCCTGCATGTTATGATTTTCCAGAATTTACGTTTTCCACTTCCTCAAATGCATTATCGGATAGTACATTTATCAAACGAACACGTTGCATAATTGCCGTAATATTTTTGAAATATTACCGAACATATTTTTACCGAAAGGAAACGCTGCCATGGAAGTGCAATGTTTATCACACAAGATACGCAATGAAGTTTTATATTACCCATTATGCCGCATTTTGCATTATTCAGTAGATCATCATATATATATTACTTCTTCCATCAGATCAATTTTTTATGATGAAGAGCTACGTGTTAAGTTTAATGCTGTGATAATACTCAGAATGCGGTGGGTTCTTGCACTGAAAACCTATAAAGTAACTTCAGTTGCTCATAGAAAAAGCAGGCTTTATAATTGACAAAAAATCATTTCTGTCATTTCTAGTTGCTTGCAGTATGAATATAAGTTCAACTGAATCAAGCTGCAAGCGCCATTTACATGTATATTTACTAAACAAAACTATGTTTATTTTAAATCTCTGTTTAAATTTATTTTTCCTGTGTAGAGCTGGTTGTCCACTAGGGTATAACCAATGTTTTAAAATTTGAAATTGTATTGTTTATTTTTTTAATAAAAATTGAATAAACTCGAAAAAAACCGTTATGCGAACTCCGAAACGGGGGAAAAAATAGCAATTATAATCAGTAGTTGAAGCAAAATGTGCGAGTATTTTTTTTTCCAAGGTGGGCATCTCTTTACTTCAAACTTTGCATTAAATTATGACAGCCGTAATGACAGAATAATTTAATTAAAAGAAAATATTTTTCACTTATGCAGTGGATGTCAAAGGAAAACATCTGTTAGGAACACGTTTTGAGCTACTTATTTCTCATATTTTAACAAGTTTGCGTTACGTTTACATTGATTAATGACAGTCATCATTGTTGATCGGTTTTTTTGTAAATATCTTAATGCAGATATTTCACATATGCAATGGACGTCAAAAGAAAACATCACTTTTGAAACAAACTATATTAAAAAAAAAACTTGTACGGTATTCATTTCTCATATAATTTTCGTGATCACAAAAAAATTGTGAAAAAAATTCTATTGACTTCCATTCTCATTCTTTACGGCTTATGCTCTGAACAAAAGTCAGAAAACATCAATAACACATTTTCATTGTTTTAGTCGATCTTAATACTGTAGTTTACGCAAGCAACTTTCATAAAGGTCCAAAAATACACAATTTTTTTCCATCAAGGTGACCAAAACCGCTATGTTCACATTGCCACTATCCACCTGATGGTCAACAACCCTGCCTGTTATTGAAACTGAACTGAGCTAACAGCGACGCATGCCACACACTGCCACATGCATTAATAAAAAAGTGTCAACTTACTGGTTGCCATCACAATATAGATCAACAGCAGCCACTGGCAAGTGGAAACGCTCATCAAGTTGGCTCCAAAGCAGCCCATTTACAGACACTATATGAATCCCAAAAAACCGGATGAATTCCTTCGACTTTCACGGACGTGCCCCCCTTCAAGAAACTTCCAGAGCGAGTGTTCAAACCCGGTGTTAATCCAGGAAGAGTGAACCCAGCTCTGGTTCAACACACGTTTGCCAAAGCTCCTGGAGCTATTGAGCTGGACAACTGCAGGACCAGCTGCACGTGGAAGTGCACGTCATCGCCAAGTTGGGGGATGGGGGGGTGAGGGGGTGGGGCCACGGTATTGTTGTTTGGCCCGCAGGCCCCGCCCCTGCCCATGATTGGCACCCCATTAAGGGCAGTGCATAAAACCCTCCTAATGGATGTGGGAATTTGCGACAAATAGTGGCACCACCGCAGCCTATTTGCAGAGATGAGGATCTTGAGGGTATTGAGGGGGATCCCAGCTCCTCCATAATTAACAGCCCCCCTAGAAGCCCGCTCGTGAATTTGTTGATCATCGTCGGGTCCCTCCACGCACCACTACAGGCACAATTTTTGAATGAATAATTTAGTTTTCAATTCTTACTTTCACGTGTCTGTGTGTCTATGTTGCGTATCGATTCTGGGCGGAAAAATGTTGGTCGCATCCCATTGCGCATTTAAAGCAATTCCTTGGCAGTTATAAACTTGCTACGAACTTCTGAAGTAAACGTGAATAATGCATGCTGACGTCTAATTCGTGTTTTGAAGGACAGTGCATGGACGGTGGCCGGCAGCCTGCCTGCAAGAGAAACTTTGCATTATTAATTGGTGAAATTGAGTCGCCAACTGCATAGAGGAAAGCTCCAGGCTCCTCAAGCTTGGCATGTCGTGTAACTGATGGTTCAACTCTATATATTGACTCTGTGACTTGCAATTTTAGAAAGCCAACAATTTTAAAGTACTTTGAAAGCTTCACGAACAAGTGAAAAATGCCAAACCATAAACTTCCCCTCAAAATATGTTTTTAAGCTCAATACGTTATGATTTAGCATCTTTAAAGTATTGGTTACAAAGAGCATTGAAGTTCATGGAATTACTGCTGCTCAGCACTGATATCTAAAATTGTGAAAACTGTTGAAAATCCAATTAACTTTTAGCTAAAAAGTTATTTTCCATAAATGATTTATAAATCTTTCTACTGTTAAAGATTAATGAACCAGAGCAACACAGTAAATGGCATGTTTATTGGTAAGTTATTCAGATTACAAATTCAATTCACATTAACTCAGTACTCTAAGTCAGCAAACAATATTTCAACAATAGCACAATTTTCCTATAAGATCCATTTCCGTATTGCTAGAGAATCCACGCCTTTTAGAATAATCAAAAAATAAAAAACACTCGTGTTTCAGGCCATTTTAAAATCAGCACCATGCAACGGAGAACGTATTTGCTATAAAAAATACCCCATACCCTATCGTATGCGTTATCATTAGTCCATCAGTATCTGCATTTAAGTCAAGTAGGACAGACTAGACCAATGTTACACCCTGTACAATAATTGAGGTAACGCGACTTTGTCGCATCGTGTAAAGTTTCTCAGGGAATAGTTGTGCAACAATTTCCAACATTGTTTATTACAAGTTTTACGATAACATTGATCGTAAAGAGCTCTTAGTGTTGGACCAACCTCTGAAGTTAGCCATTCATCAGGATGCTTAAATGGGTATAAAAACGTTGCATTCTTGTTAAGCAATGAAAACACAGGGCTGAATCACCATGCATTTTTAACATCCTTTAAAATGAATAGAAAAAAGTATTACGCAGGCATGTTATAACTTTAAACAACGTTTGCGATCAAATGAAAGGAAAGTATTTATTTAAATCGTAAAGTTTCTATAAGTTTGGAAATCCAAGTTTTTAATTTGCATAGGTGAAGCAATTGAAAGCTAAATGAAATTTTATTTTTAAATATTTTTTCGGTTCAGTATGGAGGAGAAATAAATCAATGTTTGTGTTTATTTATTCAATAATCATTAATTCATTTAAGGAGTTTTATTTTTTTCTATAATGTGATGACTATTCCATATACAATTATAATCCAATCAAAGCAGATCACACTTCGCTATTATCATACATGCATGCACATATCTTCTTCCGAAATATTTGTGGCTATATTCTCTGAAAAGTAATAGATATTTATAAATAAATAAAATACTAAGTCTTACAAAGATTCAATAGATACATAGTATAATTTTCCTCACCAAGGTTGGCACTATTTTATTCCCTTTGAGGAAAAAGATTAAAAGAATGACAAGCACGTACTTTATTGAACAAATAATGACAATACAGAGGGATGGCACCGTATTTTCTGAAATAATTTACCTAGTCTACTGTTGTGCGCCAATATATTGTATTTTGCAAATACTTCGAGTTTTTAGCCCTCTTGAAATCGATGAAATGAAACATGTTGCGTGGGTAACGTTTCTCAAGGGGACATCTGAATTAGCAGCTTGCGAACGCGTGTGCTTAACAGGTGATTACGGATTGGCCACGCGAATTAGACACCAACCAAAAGGGGTTTGCCCCAGACCAGCGGAAAGATCTGCATGGGAGTTAATTGAAATATCCAAAATCCATATTTGATGAAATATTTAGCTGCGAGCAGTTTGGTATTTACGTTGAATAGCGAGCAAGCACGAACGTTTTTGCCAAATTGATAAACCAGGTTTTTAATAAAGAACCTTTTTCTTCTTCATTAAAACAGGCGATATCAAGAGATTAGGAAAGAATTTAACTGTTAATGAAGGCTGCCATCTTTGTTGAAAAACAGAACTCATGGGTACCATGGTTACGCTATCTCGTGTCTAACTCATTAGCACCTCTATTATGCAATTAACAAAAACAATTGGAAAACTGACTCCACAATTTAACTAAAAGAGACTCCAGCTTGTCGATATTATCTGTTTATTTCTGTTTTGTTTTTCAGAACAGAAATTCAAGGTATTTTAGCATAGATGAGCTGTCGCTGTTTGATTCAAACCTGTCGTTATCTATGAAAGGACTAAATTTCGGGTCAAATGTAGATAATAAACAGCTGTAGCCAAGCCCACACGCTTGTAGATACAGCATTTAGTATTTTTTTAAAGTCTTTAATGTTTGTTAATCGGAAATAAGATAAATTTAAGGCAGGTGTTTCTTTCTACCATGGTCGAGTCTCTGGCACCAAAACCTCGTTCATCGAAATAAAGACTTCAAAACGTCTAAAGCCATGCATATTTTTTGGAAAATCTAATTTTGATAGAACAAATCACGAATTTGAGAATTTAGAACGAATTCACATTAGTAAAAAATTATAGGGTTCACTTCAAGTACTCGCTCTGGTCCCAACTGATACGCAAATGCGGGGTATGCAGTGCCGGATTACCCATTAGGCCAAGTAGACACCGGCCTATGGGCCCCACGACAAGGGATCAAAAACTGTTTGTTTAATAATATTAAAATATATTGTTTATTAATGTTTGTTTTGTTTAACAAAATTGGTTTATCAAGATTTTGTTGCTCAAAACGTATTAGGATATAATTTGCAAAGTGCAAAGGGGGCCCCGAGATTTCGACGGCCTAAGGGCCTCTATATATGGGCTAATCCGGCACTGGAAGTATGCTTGCAGTGAGCTGAAAACATGTATTTTGGAGGTCGGGCACTTACAACGTTACGGTTAGGCACGCTTCATTTATAGATTTTAGGCGCTAAAAAGGCTGCTGCGCAGGTAATCAAGTTCGAACAAGTCAAATCTGCCGCTCGCGTCGCCTCGTGCTAGCATCGGCCCAGTGGCTCCGCATGGCGGTCACAATGCGCATCAGCATTTGCGTAGTTTCCGGTGATGCTTATCTTGCTTCCATCATGTGACCGCTGTCGTATTTAAGGGCGCTGCATGACGGGTGCGGTTTCATTTACGGCTCGTGGAAAACGACAGAGGAAGATGGCGGGCGGTGCGCCAATCGGCATAGTTTGCATCGAAAAATGCTGCGACCCAAGAAACAGAATGTCAAGAAATAAGAAAGATTTTTGGTCAGTAAAGCACGTTGAATGTCCCTTAATTTCAGCCGTTTTCAAGCGGGTAGATACGTAACTTCACTTTCAAAAGAATAATTTAAAAATGGCCGTGAAGGTGTTTTATCAATGCCTAGTTGCTACGTATAGAATTGACAAGTGTTTGACACGTTCCAGAATTGGAATTTTATCATTCTAATCGAACCTTCATTTTATCCTTTTTTAGGTACAAAATTTACGTTTTAGTATTCACATTCCTGTGTTACACGACGTATCATTTATCACGGAAACCACTCAGTGTAGTCAAGGTAAGCAATTCAAAACTTATCAGTTACGCATTCATTAGAGACTTATTATTTTAAAATATATTAAACGTGGATTTCGATGTAAATGGAATTAGCACTTTACGTGTACTCCGATTAGTAAAATATGCGCATACTATCGGTTTTATTACTCGAAGCTTGATCAACAGCTGATTGAAACCTAGCTATTTTAATCGACTGTGTCTTCAATATTTCAAGTGCAATTTCGCTTTCTTGAGCTAAACTTAACAGATATTTCACCGGCTTTTTCGATTTATTGCTATGATTAATCCCGAATGACAAATCCATTTGCATTTATCTCTCGTAAGCTCGTCAATTGTCAAGAAAAATCATGGCCTATTACATCGGTATTTTTGGTGGTTTGTAAATTACAAGTATTAGCAACCCTTGTTTCATACATAATACATTAACCGCCTTTAGTGCAGCACAAATATTCAATGTCCATCGTGCATTTCTTGATAAGCAATTAAATTAACTTGTATTGATTACGCAAAAGGTTGATTGACCCTTTATTATTTATTTGAGTCGCTGAGACACGATTCTCTCTACTATGAAGAACACTATCAATTAATGGAAAACGTCTAGTTGCTTAAAACTTAAATTTAGACCAAGTAGGGGATATAATTAGTATATCTTGACCTATATCTGACCTACTAGTAAACTTCGCACACTTTTGTCATGAAGACTTTGTAAAACAAGTACCAATTCCAATTTGATACCGTGATTCTAAATTCCCTACACATTGTTAAATCTGAGGTCTACTTTGAACGTTAAGGAAGGACTTAATAATAAAAACAGCTTTTTCTGGTAGTAAAGGTTAAGAAGTTCCAAAAATGTGGAAGATATTCAAAATTAGTTGTCACGCAAACTGTTTTGTTAATCCTATACTTGATCGAAAATCTTATTTGACCAAAAATTCTCTACATTTGATCGCAAATCCTATATTTGAATTCATTGAGCATGTGTATCAATCATCTGTTATGTCAAAATTGAACGCAGGCTGCCTGCATCACACAATTGATGTGCAAACAGCCTTTTCTTAAAAAGGCTGTTTGCCAAATATGACACTTACAGATAATATTTTCAAACAAGGACACCACATGTGGGTTGGCTCTATTATAGTTTCCTTATAACGCAATTATATATTGTTTAGCTTCGGATTTATGTCCCTGTTGAACAGTTGAAGGATTTTGATAAGCAAGATATGTTATTTAAAATGGCGTGCTTATATTAAATAATTTCTTGGCTTGTGCTATCTTTCATGCGTAATACAAAATTATAATTTCAATTGCACCTACATATCAAAACTGAACACTGCTAAGTATTTAAAACCAATTTAGATTTAACATTCATAAGGTTGGCAGAAACTTCACTTTTAGTCAGTATTTTTTCTCTTACATAGTAAACATTAAAATTATAGATCTTTCTTCTTCAATATATTTTTATATAGCAACCTCTAAATCTTGATAGGCACTGTTTTTTGTCAACTGCTATCAATTTCGATTATTTGAATGGCGAATGTACGACCCTGGCTCACATTTGTTTGAGTAAATTCAATTCTGTATCAGTATTTAGTTCCTGGCAGGTCAAGGCGATTTTTTGTTAGTTACCTGAAGTAATAATAACACCTTAGATGATTGTAAGACTAACTGGAAAAAACATTTCTGGAGGTTCTAGCCCCAGACAAGTATATTTCTCGTCAAATTGATCAATAAATTGCTAGTGACCTAAAATCGAATGGTCAAGTAATTCATGACAATGTCTAGTCTAAAAACTAATAAAGCAAACTTGATAAACAAAATCACAAGATTCAAATTCCACATATTTGCAATTAGCAGCACTAAAACGGCTTTATAATTTTGCGTATGTGATTTAACTTGAGAAAAAATGAGAGGCGAGGCATACAACATATAAATGGGATATCATACTTAGTTTCATGAGGGATTTTTGCAGCAATAATGAATATCTAAATGTGCGACAAATGATCTATGGCTGCTTTGTCATTAATAAAATTAAATCTGTTCCCTAGCAAATTTTGAGGACATTGCCACAGTATTTCTGATTGAAGTTGCTACCAAAAGGCTCTTTCGTATTTACCTAAACATATTTTCGTTTCAAACTGTAAACAATAGAAATGGTTGAATGAGGTTAGCGGCATTCAATTTTCGTACTTTTCCAATGGTTTGTGTACAAAACCGGGAATCAGATTTCTGCTTACTTTGCGATATTAGCTGATTTGGACTTGGGTTATTCAACCAGTTAAGGGCAAAAATCGAGGTTCTTTCAATTGACAAACTGAGGCTCTTTCTGACAGAGGCTCTTTCACATGCCGAGGTTCTCACAAGGAGCAAACAAAGTGTACTCGATTTTGCTTAAGATGTGTCATCCTGGCATTGCGTGCAGGGTATTTGCTCAGCCTGCTGAGAATCTCACGGAAAGATATCACTGATTTCATTAGAAATTAACTTGTTAAAACGCAAACTTGCAATATTCTTCACTGATGCGTTCATGCCTGATGCTCAGTGGGCCTACCACAATCAGCAGACACAAAGATAGCAGTGTTTTCATTTTGGGGATACATACTGGAGTTGAGGAAAAGGAAACTAATGGGACTTATCATCGATGACACGAAGCAGTGGGGGAGGTGAATGAACACCTGTTTGGCGAATCGGGCACAAGCCGAAGCAGGCGCAAGCTGGAAATGTGCGGCTTATCTAGCGCAAGAGGAAATTCTGCTATTGAGGCCCTTTATGAAAACTTGACCTCACTGTTTGCACCGTGGGTCACTCGCTCCATGAAAGAGATAGCACTAGAGGCTCTGGATTTTGATTTCATCAAGGCAATCAAAACTTGAATTATTGTCAATGCTTTATTTCATGGAGTAAATAAATAAACCGTCACATGCATTGTTTCATAGTTTGTGGCTCAGTGAAATGATAAATGTTTCTCGTTCTCATTGCAGAATGTACTTAGCAGAAACTGTACAGACGTACCAGTGCCACCTGGGACCCAACTAACAAACGAAACTAAAAACACGTGGTGCGAATGGGAGCCGTTTAGTAAGTGTCCCAACCCAAACTGTATAACAAGGAAACCTGCTTTGGCATATTATTTTACATTAGCCTACTCGATGAGTCCAGTTTCCTCGTTTTGGTCACTTCATTCATTTTGCCAAGTTGGAACGTACATGTAAAAATATTTTTTTTAATCGTTTTGCAGATAAAGAAAATTCAGATGAACTTCTAGGCACATTGGACTCTGCATTCCTATTTTCATATGCCTTCGCTATGTTTTTCAGGTTATTTTTTTATAATTATTATTATACTAGGATAGTGTATCTGAGAATTGTGAAAGAGGCTAGGGTAATTTAAAGCGGCTTAAATAATTTTAATAAATATTAGGACACTAAAAAAATATTTCCCTCCTTTTCTGGCCAGTTATTACAGAATTTCTAATCTATAAGATTCGAGATTCACTGCCTTCACCACAGTTCTTACAATGATGCAGCACTGATCAAATGCAATAAAAATATATTTGGCTGCTTTGCTTGGTCAGAATATTTAACATTCTCATTTTTCGCCTTCAGTGGTGTCGTGGCAGAAAGAGTGAATCTGCGCTACTTCCTCTCGATGGGAATGCTGCTGTCTGGTGTATTTACGTATTTATTTGGCATTGCGTACACGTATAACATTCACCAACTGTGGTATTTCATCGTGGTACAGGTAAGCGAAAACACTACAAACACTAGCGTTAAAACCATAAGATATCATCGTTCTCAAATGGTCATCACACATGCCTTTTCTGAATAGGTTTTAGGAGGCATCGTCCAGAGCTCGGGTTGGCCTAGTGTCGTAACCTGCATCGGCAACTGGTTTGGCAAGGGCAGACGAGGCCTCATATTTGGGATATGGAATTCACACACTTCAGTGGGAAACATTTTGGGATCGCTGATTGCCGGAGCGTACGTGGATCACGACTGGGGCCTGTCTTTTATTCTTCCTGGCGCTATCATCGGACTTATGGGTTTCATAGTCTTCCTTTTCTTAGTTCCTTGTAAGCAAGTTTCTTTCATTAAATTGAGTCATGATCGGCACAAGCTACAAGTCTTTGTCAGTCGATTGTTGTAATTTGCAATTTGATCTGTGTCCAAATCATGCAGTAATAATACAGCTGGGAGAAATGTTCTTATTTCTTAGACCCAGACGATGTTGGATGCACGCCACCAGATCATCACAACAACAAGGTAAATAACCTTACGTTAACGCAAAATTCCTACGCATACATGCACTTTTCCTTCGGCATTCAAAACCAAAGCATGAAATCGCCAAGGCGGCTATGAATGCAACTAATTTCAAGTGACGCAAGTCTCATGATGAAGTCGTAGATTAGTGCTAACATCCTATTTCTTTTCTTTTATGTGTGAAATCCCTGTCAACCTTTGTATGAAACCTGTTGCTCCTCGTTTCTGCCCAACTTACATTTCCTGAAATCATTGTTTTCCTAAATGGTCTATGTGATGTCCAAGTACATTGTGGTCGCACTAAGTTCGATTATGCTCCATTTCGCATCGCTAATTTTTTTTAGCGATGCAAGGGTATGGGTACTCAACTTTGAAAATGCCTTTCAAAATTCCCCAAACCCAACTCCAGGCATATAATCACATTACAATTCGTAGCAAAGCTCTGAATCTTCGAAATATTTAACCCTGTTCGAATTAACAAAGGCAAAAATAGAAGAAATATGAATAATGTGGCCGCAATGTACATTGTTTCTTGGTCCTATTTTCCACATTGGATATACGTGTATGCCTTCAGGATCTGCCTTCCTTGCCTCCGAATGAAAATAGGCACCCGGCCAAGTCACACAAAAGTGACCCTGATAATAGTGATGCGGATGAAAGCGACCTTTCACCCTATGATGATGCCGGTGCCATTGACGGGGTAAGCAGATGATCAAAACTACCCAAAAGCCAATCTGGAGCGGAATCATTTTGCATCACAATTGCCAATCTAGTATCGTGCTGCTTGCTCATTCATACCTTCTGGAGATTGGGTTTATTATTTCGCAACCATACACTACTGCATCAGCATGTAATTTCAGATTGTTCATTTTTCAAGGGTGGTCTATCAATTTAATTTCTCGAACTAGAATGTGCCACTCACAATTCATTTATAAGAATTTTGGGGCACAGACTAAATGAAACTTTTTAAAGTTTATTAAGGAAGTTGCTGCTTCAGCATAATACTTTGGTGATCATATTCATAATTTATATTGGAAAGACCATCATTGGTTAATATGGTATACCATGATAACACAATTTAATATTAAGAACGATAAACATAAGTCATAACTTCTAATGAGGTGAATGCAAGACGGCCAATATTACATTATCACAAACATAATTCAAGTTTGATTTTGAAAAAAATCATTTAATAGTGCCACGTTTTTAATTTTGGGGAACACAGGCTCAATTTCGCCTTCCCAAAGCACTGCATTTTTCTTTCTTAAAGTAATACTTAGACTTTGTCAATGCAAAGCTTGAGTGCTTATCTTGTTTAATCTCTTGGGAACTTCCTGAGATAAGTAAAATTTAACCTTTGAGCTATGTAACTGTAAATGATACTGTGAAACTGGCATGTACATACTAACTACGCAATCATTTTTTGTTTACTTAATAATTGGCCTTATTTCAATAGGTGACACATTTTCATTTTGATATAAAATCACTTGACATATTTCAATTTCCTTGTTTAGGAACAATTTGGTATTAACCATACTTCTTCTAATCGCCACCCCAGAAAATATTATGACACTTCTCACTATTCTACCTTAAAATATCAGGTATACAAAAAAACGAAATGTTTCACTTGATTCGATGTTGCACTCATCCCTCACATCACCTAAAATTCCATTGGATCAACAGCAATTAACGAGGCATGCTTTCTGTTCGATTTCACCTAATTTCACATAATACTGCCACACTGAAACCTGCCATTACCAATAGTGTTGCACTGACATTAGTTTTGCAGTCAATCCTCCAATAAAACTGAATGACTGCACTAGTGGGTTTTAAGCATTAATACTTCTGTTAGTTTTTTAATATTTATGGTTGATAGTACTCCTTCACAAATGGTGATTGTACTCCATTTCTTCATTCTTGTTTTCTCATTTGCTTTTGCCTGATATTATTGTATCCACCGCTCTTTAATCGTTTTGATTTGACTGAAATGCAAATTAGCTTTAAACCATTGTGTTCTTTTGATTAGCTACCTGATGAGGAAAGACCTATTCTAGTTGATGAAAATGGCATTGATCATCTTCAACAGCACAAAAGTCACGAGCACATCAAAGCAATTTCCTTCTCTCAGGCTTTGAAAATTCCAGTAAGTTATCCGAAATTGTGTCAATATTGAAATAGTTCGTTTGAACATATTCGAGAAACGTTATGTCGAATAATGTTCTACTCGTACATTATTTATCGTCGAGATTCGAATTCACTATGGTTAATATAATTCATTTATAATTCAAATTGTATTTTTTTAGGGTGTAATAGAGTTCTCATTGTGCCTATTTTTTGCCAAATTGGTCAGCTACACATTTCTATATTGGCTTCCAAAATATATAAGTTTTTCAAGTAAGCATAGTGCATAATATTACTTGAGCTGAAATGTTTGTTACCCTATATTTTAAGGATTAACGATTTTTCGTGCATTTTTCTATCCAGCTTCTACGTCTGCATCTGATGCCGCAACCCTGTCCACATTATTTGATGTAGGCGGTATTGTTGGAGGAATCCTGGCTGGGATTATTAGCGATCACACTGGTGCCAGTGCAGCAACCTGTACGGTCATGCTCCTTATAGCAATTCCGCTGGTAGGTATTTAAGCGCAGCAACCATCTTGCAAATTCAAACCTTAGTGATAAACAAATCAGTAAGACTACCCTGGTGTTATGTCAGTATTTTTCTATTCAAGTTGGGTTAGAATCCTCGCAGAAATAACTGAAATAAAGTATCAATGCTTTATTTCAGTCATACTTTAAGTACATTAAGTAGTTGTCAGGTACATCACCATCAATGTATTTGAAAACATACAATAGTCTTTCTTTTCTTTACAGTTGTTTATATACCAAGCATTTGGAGGAATTAGCTTTGGAGTGAATATAAGTAAGATGCAATTTCTTAATTGATGGCTTAGGGAAACGTTCAATAACTAAACAAATATTGTTGCAATTCAAGCTCTCTTAATGTTGGTTGGTCTTATGGTCAATGGGCCTTATGCGCTGATAACAACAGCAGTTTCAGCTGAACTTGGGACCCACAAGAGTCTCAGAGGAAATTCCAAAGCATTGGCAACCGTAGCCTCGATTATAGATGGAACTGGGTCCATGGGTAAGAGCATGTCACTGGCAATGTTTTTGAGTGAAAAATAAGTGTTAACACCAACGACTTGAAACTGTTTAGGAGCAGCTGTTGGGCCACTATTAGCCGGACTCATCGCAGCTTCTGGCTGGTCAAATGTATTTTACATGTTGATGGGGGCAGATGTTTTTGCAATGCTGGTCAGTATACCAATAATTCAAATTTATATTTTTGTGACATTTAGTTGCAAATACCGACCTTAATTCGACTGACAATAAATCTCAATCGTTTCAGTTGTTACTCAGACTTGCTAAGAAGGAAGTGAGTCGCTTATTACGCCAGTGGAGAGACAAGCGCCATCATCAGTACACGCTGTAATTGTGCAATGATAATCTCTTGACATAATTCTTTGTACAGAAAAATAGGGACCTAACTTAAGAAAAACTTGAAACCTGCATTTATTTGTTTACTGCGATTTGCCATTCTGACAATCCATGGTTCAAGTGTGATTTTCCAACCATCTCACCAGTAGATTTTACCAACTTAAAGTGATATTTAGTTGCCTTTTTATTTTGTTTTCTCATGTGTCGTTGTAACCCAAGTATGTTGGCCCGTCACAAGATGCACACAACCCATCAAATCTTTGATTAAAAGTATTTTATGAATATATTTGTTGTGAAATTATTACAAAACTCAATTGGGGTTGTTGGCTAGATAACAATCGTAATAAATACCAGACTGACTTGCCTGCAGGACAACATTTGTCCAGATACGTTTGAAGATGGGTCAAGGAATTCCTGTTGGAATGATGAAAGACATGCGATCAGCAATTTCGCCCCAATCGGCACGATTTGTCTGAAATATCGCAATCCAGGTGACCAAAATGGATGACCATATGACTGCTCCAATCACTGAACGCACCACATCTGCATAATAAAACTACAGTAAATGTTTGGCCAAAGAAGAACGAAGGAACATGCTTGCATGTTGATGGCTTACATGTTTTGATTAGCTTCTGCTCCTCATATGGAGGCTTTTTGAATGCCTCGTTAAAAAACCAAATAGCATTGATGAACCATAGAAAAGGCAGAAAGCAAAATCCACCTAAAATTTATACAAGATGGAACTGTATTTCTACAAAAAGAGCATAAATTGCACATCTCCCTCTAAATCACTGCCACAAACTTACCAACAAGCGAATAGCAATGAGCGCGCATCAAAGTGCCCTGAATTTTGGTTTAATACTACTTAGTAATTCACACATTTCAACAACATTGGTCAGTATTTGCCAAAGGTCAACTACAACTATCCAATTAATGTTACAAATAAGCTGTATGGAGTAAAAGACAAATACTTCTTAAAAGTATAAGGATGAATGTATGAACCATGATCTGGTGATCATGGTATGAAACATTCCAGGAACATTTTTATTTATATAACTGCATCTACGTGTTTAATGCAAAAATTGGTATCTGAAGCTTACTGTAGGTGGAATGCAGTTGCTAAACACTACTACACTTGGTTCCATGTCTTATAAAAGAAATTGGGTTGCTGGGAATCTTTAATTGTATTACCAATGTAAAGCCACTGCGATTCTTACAATAATACCATGAAAAAAGTCAGAAAACCAAGGTACATGTAGTAGGTATTGTGCCATACAGTAAATTAAACACATGTACGGCCTTGATCCAGCCAGGGTACAAAGTTGTAAGATTAAGTGGGAAAAAGCAATGCACATTTTGGATTTTCGCTCAGCGGACTTGATTAGCGCATTCCTTAAATTCCTGTCATATATCGATTTGATGGGCCATTACCAACACTCACAGATAACTGATTGGAAAACGGTGTCTTACAACAGGCATTTATAATATTTGCTAACTTATATCTTGATGACAGTCACAATAAATGTCAGAGTACGCAACATTTTAATTTAAATATAGCGCCCATCTTCGACAAAACATCGAATCTACTGTATGCAAACTGTGGTTCAAATGATTCGCTCTTTAAATATCTCAATATCATGCTTACCAAGATAATACCACCTGCAGAGATACAACTTCTGATCGTTGGGAACTTTAGCCAGATCCATAATACAGTTACATCAAACGGACTCAAATTCCAATTGAAGTTTGATCAAAACACGGCGATTTTCTTACGTTCGAAAAGAGGAAGTGCAATTACGTCATACTTCCGGCAATCATGCAGCTACACCGCCCTCTTTTGACTAATCGCAGCAACAACAAAATTTTGAAATGTGACAATCTATATAAGTTATTTTATTTGCTAGACTTCACTTAAAAGTGGCTTTTGATTTTGTTGAAAAAGTTACACAAATAAACTGCTTATCACTAACGGTGACGAGATTGATTAATTTATATGCTCAACTTTGTTTCCTTTTGAGTGGTAAAATTAGATAACAAGAAAGATATAGAATTTTCAACACACAATTTGGTCAAAAACTGCTCTAGAAACAAATACGCATATGTTAAAAAAAGTTAAGTTACGACGATTTCTCTGAAAGTTAACGTATTCCATCAGTTTTTTCAGCCATACATGTAAGTTTCCATTTTTCATGAAAAATTGGCAAACCCAAGTTTCAGAAAGAAGTGAGGCGATGTTAAAATGAGACCCAAAGCGCAACATTGTCATGATTAGCAAAATATATAATAACAGTCGAGAATAAATTATTGATTAATCATACCTATTTTTATCTCCAGCAAGTCATCTACAGAAAATTGACATTTTTCCAAGGATATTTGAAATAACTGCAGGATACTGGCAAAGACAGGTTAAAACAACCAATAAAGAAACAAGCAGAAGATTATTTAAATGAAATTCGAGCAAAGCGTACGGAAGCCTGCTATCTTTAGTTTTCGAATGATGGGAGTGTACAAAACGCATAAACCAGTCAATTCAAAACCGTCCCGAGCGCCCTTCTCGCTCTCGTGACTTTGAACGTTCGCGAGATCGTTCATGCGATCTTGCATGATCTCGGCCCCTGGAGGTGGAGCGCTTGCGTTCCCTGCTTCTGGAGCGACGCCTATCACGCCTGGGACTGCGAGATCGGGATCTTCGAGCGCCTGCACCGATGCCTCCACCTCCGCCACCACCCTTGCGATGACGCCCGTAAAGCTCTCGTCGTAATTCTCGAGAAATCGGTTTCAGGTGCATGAAATTGCAAAAACCACTGCGGGTGCACTCCCTGAAAAAGTCGATGGAAAATAAACGTCAATTAAAAATCCAACCCTTTGAAACGATTGTCATACAGAATCAAAACTGGGTCTAGATGTTTAGGTTTTGGTTAATTAAACAACACTTTTCCCTCAAAGTTTTAAGATCAGAAAAAGGGGTGTGGCATATATGCATAATTTCAAAAAATGTCTATTAATGGCATCCCCTTCTGTGATTACAGATACGTAAGAATAGTTTCCTGTAGGTAATCCAAAATGTGAACAGAAATACATTTTACTATAGGGCTAATTGGTAGCTTTAAACGGTTTTACAGGCACTTTTAATCTTCTGCAATAAAATAAATTGATTCTCAATAATAAGCTAAATAAAAATAATTTAATTTTTCTGCAAACTAAGGTATAATTTAGGGATGCAGGTTATACGTTTTCGTAGCTGATATGCAATCTTAAGTGTCAGAGACAGTACAATTCTTGGTTTTCTGTTGACACACAAACAATCAAAAAGAATTGCTCAGCTATGAGATACAAGACCACATTGCAAAAATAAGTTTGACTACGAATTATAGAGGTAGGTTGCTTTTGAGGATAGGGTGCATTTCAAATCAAGCCAAAGCAATGATGAAAGCGTTTCTAACTAAATTTCCCCAAATTATTTATTCTTTTGTGTAAAATCATCAAGGGTATTTTTTAACTACAAAAAATTTACCTTCACAGGTTCATCTTACCAATGTCCCATCACTTTCAACTTACCCCATTTCGTATTGACGACAGCAAGCTTCACGAAAATCAGTGACTGGCGATAATTCTGCATAAATCGGTCTTCCACCAAACCAACGATTGTTCAAATCGTTTACAGCTCTTTCGGCATTTTCTTCGCTGCGGAACTGTAAACAACAACAAAACAATTAGTTCACAATCTTTACATGCACTCAATCTAATTAACTTTTTAAAACAATGCACAAACAAGCAGGAAATCACAAACAAGTGTAAATTACCTTTATGTAGACATTGCCTACTAGATGGTCACCTAGATTATCGCAAACATTCATTTCTTCGATTTCGCCATACTATAGAAAAAGGATAGCAATTAAAAACTAAACTTCTCAACAAAACCAGATTATATCATGACTGATAATCTCTTCGATACTTAATCTTCAATACATGCATGCATGCATGCAATATATATTAATTCAAATCCATCAATACAATAAAGCAGTAGCATTTTTAAAATGCCAAACAGAAAAACACTCGAAATGAAACTTAAATATTGACTTTTTATTCTGATCACCAAAAAAACATTTCTGTTAGAAAGTTAGATTTTAAAAACTTAAATTAATCATCAACACAGCAATATACATGCGAATTCATGCAATTTTAAAGCACTGCCATAGTGTACAGATAAAACTTTAATAATTATGAAAAATTAAAACATTTTGCGATGAAATATAATTTTATAATTTGTGGGGAGATTTGTTTACGAGCATTGCAAATAACTTAAAAGTACCACATGTGGATAAATTATTAAAATGCATGCCATTCATAAATGGCAAACTTCAGTGGTTTTACCTTGTCCTCGAGCTCCACAAAGACATCTTCAAATAAGTTGTCAAAATGTTCCTGTAGCTCAACCTCACTGTAGTTTGCCACTACAATATATTTGAAAGAAAAAAAAAACGCAACAAAGAACCGAGAACATACTAAAAGTGAACATTTCCCCTGGTGGATGCAAATAATTCTGCACATTTAAGATTTATTTGCAGTATTTTTTGTGAACGATTTAGCGCACAAAATGCTAGGTAAATGGAGCATGCAGGGGAACTCGTGAGCTTTCATGGGCAAACAAAACCAT
>JAQIXS010001476.1:0-29754 GCA_034700785.1 Rossiulus vilnensis | reverse complement strand
GTGGTAGTTTCACAACGTTTCTGGAGAAATATCGAGAAACATACATTTTCATCCCCAAGTTCTCGTAATTAAACGCCATAGGTCATGATTTTTCGGTTGAACGAAATCGGATTAGTGCTATCTATATTCTTCACAAAAATAGTTTTTTCTCTCTCCTGAAAAGATTTTTGGCGCTTGGCAAGTTATGGTTTGGCACCCTTCACTTGTACATTAAAATAATTTAACAACATCGTACGAAAAATACATATTGAGAGCCCATTAATCCGCACTAACTACGGCATTTTTTACTGTTTAAATAATTCAGAAAAATGAGGTGATTCAAAAACTTTTCTTGGCTTCGTTTATTACTGACATTTTAGAAAATACTTCTGCATAAATGAAGCATAAAGGAAACAATAACAACAGAGGGGGCTTCAGACATAACAGATTCTCCTCAAAACAACAGCTCAACTTGTCAAATATCTGTGGAGTTTTCACATTCACAATGCACATGAACTGACGCTAAATTATTGACAGTTTCTCCTTTAGGTGAGTTTAAAAATTTCATCCTTTAGACCCGGGAATCAAGGACCCTAGTAATGTAGGAAGGATGGGGAGGCATAGTAGCATAACGCAATTAGTATATCACTACCTAATATCTAATTAAGTTTTCATATTTCGATACCGGATGACTGAAACTGCAATGTCTAGAAAGAAAATGGATTTCTGCAGCTTATGGGAATTCAAACAATCGGCGTAGTCTCATATAAACAACGGTGGAAGCAGAGCCGGATTTACCGCTTAGGCAAAATAAAACTGCTGCTTAAGAGCCACCACAACCTGAAGAAAAATCTCCTGATATTGTTGATGATAGAAAGATTATTAAGGTGCAGTGGATACATTGTAAATCCAAAAGATCACTGCGGTGATGCAAATTTGCTTCTCGAAGTGAAACTAACGGCGTTAACCATTCACTCATTCAACCAACCCATTCGTCTGTAACTAGAACAGTTAGAAAGATCCGCTTTTTATCCTCGTTACAACAACCAGAATATCAGGATTTTCAAGCAGTTATTTTCTTATTAAATTCGAAAATTCTAAAACCTGCACAAAGACGAAAAAAATAAATTGTCAAAAAATAAAAAAAACGGTAATTCCTCTCATATCAGATTTTGGACACAGCCTACTTTTAAGCGCTCGATGTGCTGATCATTATCCTGCAAACCGATTTGTTCTAGCTAGCGTAGTTTGGCCACAATCTGCATTTGAAGTTTGGGACAAAATTTGGGCAATTTTTTTGTAAACTTCCAACACTTCAAATAGCTATTACAGATCCCAGATGAAGTTCGACTGGAAGGAATGGATAGGCAGCGGGAATGCCGCCATTTCACCGGAAGTCGGTCTTAATTACGACCCCTAAGATAAGGTTATATAACGAAGGAAACAAGCATAGGCACAACTTGGAAAGGGGAATTGAAAACAGCACGAGTTAGAATTGATAGAACAAGATCATGTAAGGACATTGACTTAATCTCTCTGCTTACCGATCCTTCAACTTCTTTTCGCGATCCTGAAAGCTGACGATGGTCTGGCGGGCCTTCATGAGATCGCAGCGCAGGATCTCAATCTCCTTCTTCATGTCGCTCATCTCCATATCGAAGACGGGTGAAGGAAGATCCTCCAGGCAGAGGCGGCTTGGGCTCCCCTTCGGTAGGGCACCTGCAAGTGCACAAAAGACAACTTGAGTCAAATATTCATCTAAAGTCATGCTTTGCCCACAAATAATCATTCAGTAGTTGATGTGATGGAGAGGTTGGCCTCTCAAAACTTGTCCTCCAGAAGTGGTCTCGTGAAACATGGTGTACTTCGAATGTATTCACGCCTGAGTTTCTTGAAGCTTGTTTTCACAAACAGTGTCCACACCAGTACACCTAAAGGTCATGGAAAAGGCCAAACAAGTAGAAAAGAGTATGGTATTTTGGCATATAATGCACACATTTTATTGGTTAGGAATTTCAAATGTGCCTCTCAGAATATCATTGCTGAAAAATATGCCTACCTAGCTGTAAATACGTTTACACACAGTAGTATGTGTAAGTTCGTACACTGCACATGGCTATAGCCTATATAAGAATGTTATGGACACATACGGGCAAAAATACAAAGTATTTGGAATAATGCATATATGGAAATAAATTGCCATATTCAATGAAAGCTCATTTGTGGCCAATGTTTAGGCTAAACAACTTCAAATATGGTCCATATTTAGTTTTTCCCCACATGTTTGAAATTTTTCCAAGTACTTTTCACACGTTTGAAAAGCGTTGATCGAATGGTATGCTTTTGTCAGCTTCCACTCTATCACAGTTCGGGGAGAATGATGCTATAGATAACATTTATTTTAGAATGCAGTCTGAATGCAGTCAAACGTCTGAAATATGGCATCCTTTGGTCAACATTTTAAAACCGGTTATCAAATTGAAAAACAATGTAACTTTATGCCGTTACGTTATTTTGGTCGGTATACCACTTAGAAAGTGACCGTTATAGACAGGTTTCACTGTATATCCAGAACGTACTATCTGACTAAACTATATCGCATGAGACAAATTTACAGACCCTTCGTTGTTAACCCCCTCCAACCTGACGCGTGTTTATTGACCCACAACAACAATAAATATTGCGTCTCGCAGCTTAGTGCCTTAAGGAACCAGGGAGTATGAAAATAAAGTAAGAGTAAGTTACGCCTTTATAGTGATAATTTGAGCCATTTTGCATCATGTTCTTCCACCATAAAAGAAGCCCATCCAAATCCGTTTGGAAGAATCCAAGGCTACAGAAATATGACGGAGTTGTGGTGTACCATAGCAACCTCATCTTCATATAATTATACCAGCTCCCTTGTCAGAAAGATTTATATTTCATCTTTATTTTATGGATAGGCTAATCTCCACATGCAGTAAGTTATTTGAACGTGGCGTCCAAAACTGTCCAAAAGTTTACTAACGTAAGATTTTTCATCATGCAGAACAAGAAACTTTGCAAAATTGCTAAGTTTGCTTTTAATCTTCACAAAATATTTCCTTGCTTTTGATGATGATATAAGCGTTTCTGATAAAACTGCAACCAACAAGCTTCTGCATTTTAGCAGCAAGATATGTTCAGGGCAAATGAATTCAAGGTCTATATTTAAGATAAGCTTCAGATTCAAACCAGCATTTGATCAAGTCTGATTTGAGCGAGAGTTTATTACAGCCGCATTCATAATTTATTCAGGGCAAGATGAATCAGTTAAGATATTAAGTCGATGAAATGAGAAATGTTTTTCACCGATTTCCCCTGTAGAGCCCCACGACGATTTTTGTCTGAATGGGTTTTAATGGAATGAAATGGTATACAGGAGAAGGAATTCAATAAAATTAGACGTTGGAAAGAAAATGGCACAGATTAGCGCAAAGCGTTGGATAAATTCAAAAGAACGGAATTGGCCAAGGGTGAACCGCGAGTGTATAAGAAGTCATATCATTTAGATTTTGCTCGGTTTGTATGAGCAGAGTTATTGGCAACGCAATAAAAATCAATATAAACCGTCAGTTCACTTGGAGAAATGTGGCAAGTATAAATGCCTCGACGATGGGATTCTTTGAAAACAACTCACGAAAAATGGGATACTTCCAAAAAGACTCATAAAATTGGATCATTTTCAAAAACGACTCGTAAAATGGCACCCTTCATTACCTATTAAAATAAAGAAACCCACGTCTACGTCGGAAGTTTGGGTTATAAACAGTTAAGTATCAGTCTTCAAAACTCGTCCCGTACTCGTCCTCGGGTCGTACATCATATAAAAATATACACGCTTATTGAGGACAGGTTATATAAATTCTACAAGGCATTTTTAAATTAAACTTATGGGGGTAAATTATGTTACCGGTGAGCGTTTAAAGTAGAGGTTAGAAACGTTGGACGTCGAAAAAGACATTTAAAAAACGTATTAAACTAATGAAATCCAGATGTCTTACATAAACGTGTTCTGAAACGTCCGAATTTAATTATCACGACCGAAAAAATTAAGACGTCCTTTTTATCAGTAGAGAATCACATCCTGATCTTTTCTCCAGGAATTCCTCATGGCGTTCGTTATATCGAGATTGTACTGTAGGCCTTTATGGGTGACTTCCTTACCACAGTATTTGTTTACAGTAAGGTACTGAGTAGAATTGAATTGAGCCAATCCCCAAACGACTCCTGATTGTGCTCTCCCAGTTGCGCTTCATCGCATTCTACCAGTGGAGCTCTTGTTTTCCAAAGGTCCAGAAAGGGCACATAAAGAGCTGCACTAAAAGCGTCTTTGTTCCAGCGCCTAGCGTTAATGAGGCGAGATGAAACGGGGAATCTTTCACACGTCTTAAAAGCTAGGCGGGGCTTGAGAAACGCAAGGCACCGATTGCTGGAGCAGATTTCAGATGCCCTGGAATTTTCCACTTAATTGCCGCTATGTGTCACCCCTCGCCCGGGGCCCCTTGACGCTTAATGTCCAGCGTGGGACTTCCTTAATTTGAAATTATATGAGCAGGCAAGCATCGGCAAACCGGCATCGATTTTGCAGTAAAGACAAAAGCAGCCCCGTCGTTAAATAGTCTGGAGTAGTGTACCCAAGTAGCCTAATTTGCCAACGTAACCAAAAACTGGGCGAACTGGAGAAAAGTTACTTTAGGACGAGGTCAAATGCATTGACCAAATGACCACTGCACCAAGGAGTCGTCCATTAAGGACGACCGAAGTTGGATGGGGTGGAAGTTCACACAAACAGAACAATCATGGTTGATGGTTGCCAATTCAAATTGATATGATGTAAAATGAAATCGAAGACAAACAGATTGCAGCAATCTTTGATATCAAAAATACTGCAATCGATTTTGACATCACCCTGGAGATAAGATCAGTACGTGATTCGCTACTGATATCACTATGTTTTTATAATAACATCACTATATACGTATATATAGTGGTTTTGGGACTACTGATATCAGTATGGTTACTACTATCACTAATTGTTGTTGCTAATATCACCACATATCAGTATATTTGTACTGATGCCTATTGTACTGGTACATACTGATCTTTCCACAGAGTAAGGATTGCAATCATTCAGATTTTACATGAATGTATCCTAATCTTACAGACCATTGTAGTTTTACATCTGCAGATGTGATAAAAATTACACATACTATTAACATTAGTTTGCAATCGTTCAAATTGCAGTTTGTAATTTGACATTAATTTTGACAAATTCGAATTTGTGGATTTTATAGATACCAGTTCCTGCACTAGCTATTCTCAATACTTGTCAACGTCAACGTCAACAAAATCAATACGTTTAATCAAACTTTCAGTTTTTTTCTTGAAAAACGATAAAAAATATCAAAATATGAAATCCTATTTAATTGGATAGTGTTATTTAAGCATGTGGCTATTCTTGCTGGATATGTGGTCCTTATGGCCTTCTGTTTTTTATTTAAGAAATGTAGCCCGTGAAAATTAAATTAAATAATAAAATTAACGTCGGATTTGTTGAACGTCCTGTTTGAACAGCCCCTAAGCATTTGCTTGGATTCTTTCTGAAAAAGTTATCCTTGAACAAAATCCTTTAGATTTTGAGAAAACAAAGGTCTTTTATTTCTCAACTAATAAACGTTCTTAAAGGAGCGCAATTGGCATGATGTAGGCCTAAATGTATAAAAAACGAAATTGCAATTTCGTCGTAATGAGGAGTCATTCCTATGAAAAATTGAGATTCGAAATTAGTATTGAAAGGAACGCTGCAGATAACGCCGTGGGCAAAATGCAATGAAAAATTACATCACAAATGAGGATAAACGTATAATTATCAAATGATAAACAAGATTTAAAAAAAATCAATATAGCAATACCAATTATTTGAGCACAATCTTTCCATATCTAGATCACTGACAATCATAAGGTGATTTCTCCGTTTTCTGATATCTTAATTGCACTTCCTCATCAAAGGGTTGACTTATCCAAACACCTATATTAAGTTAAATAACCAAATCTTTGCCCCCTAGTCTTCGCAAATACCAGTTTTTGATAATGAATCAGGAAATGGAAACTAAAACCCATCATTTGTGATCCAGGAGCAAAATTAACCGTTTGTGAACTGGCATGCAACACAATGTCTATTTGTCATTTATTTGTTCCATAACACTTTCATGTTCTTTCAGTGTTTCATTCTGGATCATGTAGGCCTTCCGACTAGGTGCACTTTGAACTGAAGCATGCTTTCCACCAGCTGGAAATGTGTCAATCCAGACGTGCTTTAAGTGCATTAATAATCCACATCTACGCCATTCCAAGAATCGTTTCAGCTTAATGGGAGGTTATTTTCGAAATTTGAACACCGCAGTGTTGGTGCTTAATGGGAGCCTCTTAAGCGAAATGGGCCGAAACCAGACTGTTCGCTCCCAAACTGGAGCACATTCATTTCAATTCTCCAGAACTTTGCAAAACAAGCTGAAAGACATCCCATGTGCATCGAGACCCATGGATCAACATCTGCAAGCCAGCTTAATGGCCACTGCGAGTTTAATGGAGCGGAGCTGGCTGGGCCCACCTCCAAGATGGATTTTTCATTGCTCAAAGCCAGTTTTTCCATGGAGACCCCAACGACTTAATTACCCTCTGCGCCGACCAGCAGTGTAAACAAGCAACAAACTTAATACGCCATAAAAGCCGCCTTAATATGCCAGGTTGCTCGGCGCTCTCTTCGGGCTTCAATTTCGTTTTATGAAACTGAAGCCATTGGTGTATTTATTGTTTGCCATCAAAAGAAAGTAAGGCCGTAAAAGACCAATTAAGCGTGGGCGTTTTCCAACTCAAACTTATGAGAATGGCAGAATGCTGATGAAAGGAGACACCGGATGAACGTCACGAAAAATAGCCTATTTAAATTCATTCATCCTCGAGGCATCCAAAATTATGCATACACATTTCAGCATGACAAATTTCTTAGTTAAAGCTTCATTACTAGATTTATATAGACATCAAAGGGTAGCAATAAGTCATGTGTAACATCTGCAATTGCATTAGGGCAGGCAGGCGTGCAGGACTTCAAAATATAGAGGGTCATTGTCTCGTGGGAGGGGAGAGGTTGGTCGAAATATTAATTTTTGGCGGTTTTTATGGTCATTTTCGACTTTTTTTTTTCTGAATATGGGTTTTGCATCATATAAGATGATGAGGTCTAGAGATGGGTGGCTCATAGCCAAATAAGTACATAACTAAATTATTTCTAGATTTATTTGAAAATGCAGATAAAGGACTAACCAATGAACCCCAGCAAAATATGAAAATTCTTGGTGTAATTTCTTAAATCGCTTTTTCAGAAAACTGCACACCATGTAGGAATAACAATTCAGGTACCTATGCTAGATTTATTATTTTTGAAAAATACACTGATATGATACTTTAAAGTTATTATCTTCCTGACATTTACAGTAGGCCAACTGCATACATGCAAGTAATGTTAAGAAATATTTAGGGTGAAACAGTGAATTGAGATTGTTTGGAAATATTTTATTAGCTGTGCAACACCAATGTACCATGCAGAGATTTTCATTTTGATGGTACTACATTTTTAAGCAAGATATATTATTGCACATGAGAAGAAGAACGTTTTGTGAGTATATAAATATAAAACTCCAATGAAAAGTCATATCAAATATTTTCAAGTCCAACATAGGATGATCTTATTCCTCTAAACGTGGCGCCAGATGTCTAAATACCTCATGAAATATATATTATGCATCGTTTGAGCGTTTTTATGGGCGCACATATAGTATACTACCACTGCTGTTCTGCCACATGATACACCGCATGAAAAAGCAATCAAATCATCTAGTAATTTGCCAGTACAGCTGCCCAAACCAAATTCATAGTGCAACGCAGTCATCAAAAACACATCGTTCTTGCACGGTTGTTGTCCTGATAGGCTGGAGCTGGTTCATCAATAAATAATACCATCTTTATGGCAATTTGCAAGATTTCCTTATTGCAAGGCTCGTAACTTCTAATATTGCATAGTATAACAATATTTATGTATTAATATTAAAATACTGTGCATGTAGGCTTCGATGTTTACAACCCTTATGAGAAACCCCAAACATTCTCACAGCTACAAAATGCAGGCTTAAAAAGAAAATTAAGATTAGCCTGCCTTAGGGAACAATTGGGGATTTTCAGCTAAATAATGTGAAGAAATAAGAAGTGGAAAGATAGACCATTAACAACGCTCAAGAAGCAAATTACTAAGCTGAGATACATGTAGAAAAGCAAAGGAAGTGTCAAAATTAAATCAGATAATGCCATTTAAAAAAGGAGAAAACAAACAGAGGGAGAAATAGAAGTATACTAACTGAGCATGCACAAAATTATAACAATGCATGTAGCTAATGGGAAGGCTTTAACTGTGTGGAACAAAGAAAAAGTGATGAGATCATAAAGTGGCACAATGAGTACATAGTTTATGACAATGGGTTAATGAAGTTCTCAAATACTACATCAGGTGAACTTCTTTCTATCTATTCTTTGCATCCATCTGAGCTTCTTTCCATTTGTAACTACATGTACTTCCTACACATTAGAAAGTACTTTAAAAAAAATACTCCAACAAAATTATCGACCCATATCTCTGGTATCATCAGCAGCTAAATTATACTTGACATTAACTGTGGAAAGAGTTATATTATGGGCGAAACAAGAAAACATTATTGCAAAGCAGCAAGCAGCTTCTTCATCAGGAAAAGGAACGAGAGACCACATTCTCCCTCCTAATTCACTCATTAAGTTCAACAATATTTATCCCAAACGTGTAATATATTCTTTTATGGCCGATGTACCTAAAGCATTTGATACAGTCAACCATATAATACTAAGGAGGAAACGTCAGGTTCTCAATTTAATGGGCCAACTCATGAAAACTATAAACTAGTTATGCACCACTGGCAGTTCCAACCCGTGCAGTTGATGGTTTATCATCCATGGTCGGACTAATTTCAAGTGTTTTCCAAGGGGATCCCTTAAACCCAATACCCTTCATCATCTTTCTGAGCAAATTTCCGAAATATATTTCAACTTAATACGGATGGATGTCCAGTACGTAATAGGGCCACAAAATATATTACAGTGTCTTGCATTTGTTACGACATTAGGGTACGGAGTTGAATTCAACCAGACTTATAAGATTTTTCTGCATAGCAGGTAAGACTTATTCTCCATCTTTAAGATGGAGAATAAGTCTTACGAGCCAGAAAAGGCTCGAGCAAAAGAAACCACAGCATTTGAGATAAAGACAAGGTGTTAGGTCTAGAGACACGAAAGAGAAATGGAATTTGCATTGTGTTGAAGAGTTCCAAGAGAAAAGTTCTTTGGTAGGTTTCAAAGTTATAATGGTAGGTTGAAGAATTACATTAAGCGAAAACAAAGGAAAGGGCTGGTGAATGCTGAAGAGCGGGATTTCAAAAGCTTCACTAATGTAAATTACCTCCATTCGTTTTGTTTACAGCTTGAGCAAGCTGCCCTCCAGACACCATTTGGGAGAAAAGTAGGGCACAATTGGGAACAAAACAAGGCGGAGAAATTAGTGGAGAAATAGAAGGATCAGGAAAACATGTCGTCGATCAAAGGCATTTAAGAGAGTGCAGTCTGTATTCAATTCTGGCTCAATCGTTTCATTAGGCCTTTGCACTTAGGCAGCAAACCGTCCATCAGGAGGCTCCAGACGAGCAGAACCTGAAGTATGGATCGGATGGGCCGGGCATAACTCATCTTCCAGAGTAAACAATATAAACGTCAAGCCGGCATAAAAATGTCCAGTGGAGTCGCATTAAACTTCGGCCATAAATCCCTTCCACGCAAATCATGACGTCATTGGAGGGGAAATGGTAAAAAAGGATGCGCCGATGGCATCGATCCACCAGCGACCGCTGATTCATGTGGGCCATCTTGGAGCTTGAGAAAGGATGGTTAGTTTGTCGGTTGCGGGGTGTAATCGACGCAGTGCCTAAAAAACGTGAGCAAAGGTTCGTGGACGACGATCTTTTGACCCCAGTCCTACTACACTTAAGTGCAAAAAATTCGACTCACCATCCTGAATCAGGAAATAAAATTTTTCTCAACAACGAAATGTCCGATTTAAAATCGGAAAAATGCGTTTTGTCGGCAATTTATTCCTCTTTATAATTCACCAAGTTTGAAAATATTTTTTTGCTAAATTTCTCTGGAGAATAACCTGCAACTCCAATGCCTTATAAAACTGAAACATTGCATTGCCAATCATATGTGTTTTGAGGAAATTTTTCAAAACATTGTGCCACAAATCATAATGTTTAGAACATTGTGTTCCCTCCTCTTGCATTCTGTTGGGTATTGATGAAATAAAGTTATTGATTGTCTCTTGAGGGATGGTGTTCCACACCTCCACTGCAGTCATCAGCTCTCATATGTTTAAGGCTGGAGGATCTCGGGCTCTAAGCTGTCTCTTGAGCACTTCCCACATGTGCTCTATTGGGTTTAGGTCAGGGCTGCATGATAACCATGCCATAACCGGAATACCGAACTCTGCAAGGTACTCCTGAACAATTGCTGCAGTGTGTGGCCTCGCGTTATCATGCATAAAAATAAAGTTGTCACCTAACAAATCCGGCATATGACACTACCCTATGACCTACCTATGACACACCCTGACCACCGATCAAATCCTAGCTTCATATTCACCAGTAATCACAGTCCAAAATCAATATGCGTATAGAGAGTTCAATACATTTCCTGTTTTATCGTGAGATCCAGAAACATCCTCTCTCCGCTTGGGACTATTTCCACTTAAACATCCCCTTTTCACTAAAAAAATTTGTTATCCAGCTTCGTGCAAGTCTGTATCACATTCTTCTCCTAAACTCCCTATCTGTTCTGGATATCTCTGAAATATGCCCTCCATGCCGATCCACTCCTCCAAATTGGACCCACCTCTATTTCTCATGTACATCTCGGACCATCAGCAATATCACAGAAAAAATACGACGCAAGTACCACCCCACAGACCTTGAAAACTTTAAAGAATTGTTTACTAACATCGAGTCACTGCTCTGGGTAACATATTGATTAGCTTTGAACTTCGCGAAAGCCACGGCACCCTCCCACTAACCCGGTTTTGGGCCCCCGTAAGGGCCAACTTAAGGTGCCTGGGAAACTGGGCAGGGCTCAAACTGACTAACCTCCAATTAACATATTCCTCCATACATCATATTTCATATAAATCTTACCACACAATCATACCTTTACACATATAGCCAGAAGGGGTATCCCCCCTTAGTGCTTAGTTCTTCTTCTTCTTCTCACACTACGTGGTCTGCCAGAATCTCGTTGCTGTACCGAACAGCAGTCAAACCTCCTCTGTTGTGCCCTTTGACTGCCCTATCAATGAAAACAGGTTCGGTTCTTGCATGCAGTGAAATGGCTCCCCAGACCATGCACGAACCACCACCATAGCTGACAGATTCGGAAATGCAGCACTGGGCAAAACGCTCTCCAGGTCCATTTGTCGTTGGTGTAGGCATATTCTGCTCTCATCGGAGAACAGAACAGACCCCCATTGCTGCAGTCCAGTTTAGATGCTGTTGGGCGAACTGAAGGCGTGCTTGGCGATGAGCTGCGGACAGTCTTGGAACTGAGGCAGGTCTATGACAGCTGATTGGCTGATATTGAGTTGGCGAGTCACAACGCTCAGGCTATGCCCAACATCACGTAAAGCAACAACTTGTGTGGCTACTTCTGGTGTTGTGGTCATTTAATTGAGAAACCATTAATTAACAATATGGCTGGATATGTACTAAGTGTACAATAAATAAGTTCTGATAATCAAATTGCATTCACAAACACTTTTATAGCCACTGGGGTACAAGAATGCAAATGTCACCAATAATGCAAATTCGGGTTGCTTCAAGTTCAACATTTTCTGCCTTAAATATCCATAAGGACTTATATGCAAATTAATTGATCTTTAAAGAACATTAACGTGTTTGCAAAACGCATTTTTCCGATTTTAAATCGGACATTTCGTTGCTGAGAAAAACATGTTTTCCTGATTCAGGATGGTGAGTCGAATTTTTTGCCCTTAAGTGTATTTCTTAATTCTGTTTTTTATTTGTTGGACGGGTAATTTGGAACATCCCCCTATTCCGTTGGTGTACTTTTCAAATACTGAACACCAATTATTGTAACGTGATTGGGTGATGTTTGGGAAAAGTAAACGTTCGCAAATGTAGTACATGTTTGCTCAAACGTTTGGGTATTGACCTCTGTCGTCAGCAATTTATCAGAAAAGCTATCAGGACCATGAAAAAGTTTGCTATGTTGATCTCACCTGTCACTTGTTAGAAATAATGCAGTTGAGCTTAGCTATTTTCGTGGGCTGAATAAAAACATTTTGGAATCTTTTAATTTGATTGGTGCTTAATTTTGTTTCTGACTTTAAAATTCTACACCTAAAATATTTATAAAGGAAAGATTGTTTTAGACAGTACTGCATTCAGAATAAAAATTCTAAGGTGTAATTATGGTAGAAATTCTACATTTTCATTGTATAGAAACAATGCGACACAATGGAGGATGCATTTACTTTTTAGCTCCACAAGCTATTTTTACCAGAATGTAGCGTTTATTTTTAGAAATATTCTATTTGTATACTTTTCATGTTTTATTCATGCTTTGTGCGTCGTGAATTTGTGGCCCAAATTAGTGTTAAGTTCATTCCCTTCGATTTTAAAATGTTCGCATGCACATAACGTTTGCGTGGCATGCATACTAAGCCATATCAGACAAATTAAGGAACATTTTTTATTCTGATTTTGCCAACAGGCTGTTTGAAGATGAGTAAAGCGCTCGCCTAACTGATTTCGGTTATGGCTTTTATTATTTCTATGCAGATGTTCTGTTATAAACTCGTGATTTACAGTACTGTCATGTTTCATGTTTGCTTATTTGCCAGTACATGTAAGAAGCAAGCATGCATCACCAGCATAACATGTTCAATTTGCATGTAAATGGTGTATATGTTCGATATTTTTTTAAATCCTTATAATTACATTCTTCTCAGGTTTTTGAGTTTTCTGTTACTAAGAGTATTTTTCACTTTTCATCGATAAAAATTACTGTAGAGGCTTATTTTCAATTTGAATGTTGTAGAGGTAATCCACATGCATGGTATTTTAACAAGATTTGTCATGGCTGCCTTAAGGCTCAAGTATTCTATGGAGAGGACAGACGTCATCAAATTACAATGCCACGATAGAAACACTAACCCTTGAAACTCATGGTAACGCCTATGGTGCTGCCACCTGGGAAATTCCCATACCGACCAGTTGTTGCAAGATTTATGCTACATACAGTGTCGTCTTTCACGTGCGAGTTAGTTGGTTTCTAGCGAACTGACATGTCGGAAGACAGTGAGCACCACTAACTTCTGTCGGAACGTCAATTCTGCCAATTCGGGCGATAATGGACTAGAGCAGGGTGTAGAAGATAATGTTGTCTTTAATGCCAGGAAATGGAAAGCAGCCCGAAATGCACTGTAGGAGGATCTGAGTGACCCAAATGCTCAATCGCTCGGAACAAATGATATGGACTATTTTGATCACTTCTTTCAACTTCGTTCTGAAATAGGCATGCCAATGCCATGAGCATGTAGCGATAACAGGGTCATTACCTCAACTTATTTACTCAAGTTGACTCGTTCAGAGTCCATGGGCTCTTGAGATTTCTTGGAGAAGACCAATTTTAAGCGGCTGTTATATTCAAATTCAGTTCGCAGTGATGGGCCTGGTCTCTTAATGCTGGTTTCAAACATGTTGGGAAATGTTATTCTGTGTAATTTCTGTTAGTGGGAAAGTAAAGGTATTACCAAATGTCATTTTATGTTGTCATGTAATGCTGGCATGTGCTTTTATGCATTTGAAATATTTAACTTTTTTGCGCAATCAAACTCAATCTCCTTTGTTTCAGGCTGCTAAGTTTGAAATAAGTCACTGTGAACTTCTTAATTTGTTTCCATTATATGCGTCTTACTTGGTAGGATGTAAGAGTCCGTTCATTCAAATATGATGGTATCATGTTCCATAACAAGCAATGGTAAAACGTACATTCCTACATAATGGTGTACGGACAATAGAGGCGATTTTTTTCTTGAAATTTTTAAGAGAAATCCAGGTCTTGCAGGCAAGCCATCTTTACTTTGATTTCAGGCTGCTTTCAGGAAAACGTTAATTGGGACAGTTTCTAAAGTGTTGGCTACCGGCATCAATGCTTCAATGCAAACCATGTTAACTATAATCAACAGCCTAATGATAATGGTTATTTTTAAAGATTTACCTTATTTATTTTTTGCATTTCTTCAAGTACATGAAAGATGCTTAAGAATTTAAAGTTTTATTTTGGCGTTTTTTCATGCCAACAAAACGTCACCAGATTTTTTCTTCAAATCTTTTTTTTCTTCACGCTGCATGTCATAATCTAGTTCTGGCAGCCGTCTCGCTTGCTGACCAAGCATTCAGAACGCTATCAGTTTTCTGTATTTTTGGACTTATAGCTTGGATCAAATTATTGGGTGGCAATATTTCGATTTAACTGGATCAAAAGCGTTGGATAGATCATCCTCTTGGGCATCAGAAATAGGATTAGGTCTTCCTTGCGCAGGGTTTTGGAGGCTTCAATCATTCCCGCTAACCCTGATCACTGAGCTGTTCATACCCAGCAGTGAGTCCCATATCAGCCCGAAATTCGCGGTCAAAACATGTTTGAAAAGATTTAGATTGCTAAGAAGTTTTTATTCGGAAACATCTTGAATTTAAGCTGGCAAAATGGCAAGAAAATCCGCTTGTAGACACAGCACTCGTGATGGGTTTTCCTGCCCTCGGCAAAGAATTTTTCCCTTCCATAAAGTTTGTTGACAGCTTATAAATTCGAGGTGCATTTCTTGAGCGGCATTACTAGCACCCCTGCCTTCTTACTTTCAAATCACATTCTTACTGACTCGTGTTATAAGTGCTTCTTAACACGATACCAGTGGAGCTCGATTTTAAGAAACTTTTCTTAGGATCAAAACATTAAGTCTTTTGGAGTACATGGTTTTTATTCTGGGAATTTCGATGTGGGATTTTCTCTAGGTGGCGCTGACAGATAATTTGCGCCCATCATGCATCGAAACTGGACTTCAGTAGTGACACAACTCAGAAAACGTGATTTTGAGGATAGAACCACGAAATGTATATCATTAAAAATGCAATAACTTGACTTCGTAATCCTTCTGTGCTATAGCAGTTGTGTCACTCTCAAACTTTTAAGAAAGCTACGTTCACAAACAGGTATTCAGCTGTTTCTGAATATGCTGCTTTTTTGAGTTGTCACTGTTGTTTTCATCGCTGCTACTTGGATATTTTACAGTTTAAAATGAATTGTTTGGATATTTTGAATGAACTGGAAAAATTTGCGATTTTAATGATACAGATTGTATGGACGGGAAACACAATAAATGGATATTTGACCAGTATCCTTTTGGCTACCCCATTTTAAAACGAAATCATTCATCTATTTATTAGCCAGACAGCAAATGCTTTGAGCTATTATTATTATTGAACTAAGTAAATCAACGAAATAAGTTATTATGAGTGGCTATAATCATGTATAGCCCATCATAAGAATCATCTTCATCCTCAAACTTCAAAATTCAACTCAGTACCCTACAATCAGTAAGGGAATTAAATACCATGTCGTGGTGGGAAGTGGGGTCAATCAATCTATTTAATGGATCTCCTTCAAAATCCATGCGCCCTGAAAGTTGATGTTTTAACATGTATACATGTGTGTGGTTGTACTCATTGTTTCTATTTTCTGAGGTTTATTTGCGAAGTAATGTTTATATGCAGTGGCATTAAATACTTCCGCTACTCAGATTGGACGCCGAGTGTCAGTTTCGAGAAAAAACTCAAGTGCAAATAAGCGCATGTGTATGCAGCATCCAGATTATACAAAAACTTGCATAAGCGACGGCTGACTGTCTTCAAGCAATCAGGGCAACTGTTTCTCAACGCACCATTTTGTTTGCATCCATTCACTCAATACTCCACTGTCAGCAAAGAAATGACGTTTACTGTATATTGGAGGGTGAAAGACGTATTAGTAATTTCAAACGGGTATTACCGCTTCTTACGCGTCACAAACATTGAATTTCTAATAGCTTTAGGCAGTCGTTTGGAAGTTCATTCGAAAGTTCGATGCCTTGCAAACGAAATTTCAGTAGAAAGGAACCGGAAGTTGCATGTGTGGATAAGACTGACAAGTTCTGTCTTCTTAGTGGTTACCTGGGTGGTACAATTAAATATGGACACAAACGATATTGGGTTAGACCAGAAATTTACCACAAAGGGACCTATATGATCATATTAAAGTTTAAATTTTATATATATATATATTTTTTTTTTAAAACAAAAACTAACATTTAAAAAAAAGCATAAAAATTGTCACGAACAAACGAGAAACGGGAGAAGTTGTGGGAGTGCGAAACATGAAACTGGACGTGAAATTTGCGATGGATTTTTGCATTCGCACAAAATCTCATCGAAAGGCAAATCGTGGTGGATTATTTACATGAAAAAATGTACGGTTTTGCAAATCGTGAGATTCCCTGCGAGAGGGTCCGACACAAAGCCCATATATATAGCACTCCTATAAAAATAGGATGTGTATGCCGTCACTTTTAGAAAACCGATTGTATATATGGGGTATGCATGTATTTCTCATACCGGTTTCCACGGTATATAGATATAACCCCAAAAGCAACCACGTAAAACTGCTTAAGTAGTTGGTAGCCCTAGACCAGTGTGTTAGGCTTTTTTGAGATTCAAATCGTTTTGGACACCGGTTCGAAATTTGGCATTGCAGGGGGTCTTACCCCCCTGTCGCTCGAAAACCCCATCATAAATGCACTTGTTCAGGTGTGAGCGTGCGTGCTAATGCTACGGATAAATATTTTCAGCCACTAAAGGTGATTTCGCCACGGCCGTAGAAGCATTCAGGTCCCGGAAACGTTGGCACGAAAAAAACTAAATACAGCTACTACCGTCGCTCCGAAAAGGTGCTCCCCTCCCAATAATTGCACTAAAATTATGCGAACCAAGGCCACCGTGCCCCAACATCTCCTGATTTGTTTTTTATATATATGTGTGTAATACATTTGCGTAAGGAAAGTGACTAGCAGTGAGTTTTAGTAGAAAATGGAAAAGTAATATTACAATAAAATACTATAGGTTTAATTGGAAGATATTTCTGAAGGAAATTTTTAGCGATGTATAATTTTACCCCCAGGCATTGTTATTTGACAAAAACTTCTTAGTAACTCGTTAAATGCTGATCTGTTTTCAGCTTGAAAGTCACGCATTGAATCAAATAATTGTATAGCAATTGTATAGCAATTGCAGTATGTTAATGCATGGTGTATAGACCACATACATGAAATACTTAACTTTTCCATCCAGCTACGTTTAGATTCCCTCCAGCTTTTTTAAAATACACAATGCTGCGTAAGAATCACCATAGATGGCGCCGGGGTTTTGGAAAGGGTGTGCTCCCACTTATGTGGTTCATGATGCAGGGAGAGGCAAGCCCCTTGAGACAGCACAGCACCCCAAGTTGATCATTTCCGGGCGATTTAACGAAGCATCAATGAATGCCTATTCCCTTCATTAGCCACGCCTAGTTTCCTGGATCTTCAATTATTCCGACCGAATTTTAATTCGTTTCTTTCGACCACTTTAAACTGCATCAGTTTCCAGCTTCGACGTCTTGTCAAGCACACTCGAAATTAACACCTAATTTCTAATTCAGCGCCCGAAAGGAGATGCAAGACTGGCATGGCTAATCTGATAGCGGCATTAAAAATCGACTCCAATTCGGGTTCCCTTCTGCCCGAATGCCCCTGGCAGAGTGCGGAGACTCGGAAGTGATCGCCTGGTGGGTGGCCAAGCGGAAAAGGGCCTCTTCAGCGGACGCCACTACTGCTCCAGACGCTGATAAATGACTGGGAATGCTGTTGTTATTCTGCCAGATGAAATGTCGTCGTGGATCAACTCTGATTAGAGCCGAGGTCTGCTGCTGAGGGCCTCCATCAGCAGGGTAGTCGGGCGTGCAGGAATTTCGCTAATGGCCGTCAGGAAATCTGCGCATTTCTTGCCGACTTCCTCTGAGAAGTGACGTTGCCCACCGCTCTAAAATACTGCCAGAAAAAATGCTCAAAGAAAATGCATTAGTAGCCACATGAAGTTGTACATGCAAATTTCATACATAAAATTTGAGTATACGCTAACTTTGGTTTTGTGAAAACCTGGACGGTTGATTTTTTGGTGCTTGGCAAGTTAAGGCCTCGCGCACCCTTCATATAGTCAAACAAAATTTACTCTGGCGATATTTACACTCTCTTCTCTTATTGTGCTGCTAGTGTGTGCAAAGCATTCTAGTATACGGTGTTATGGATGTTTTTTTTCCTAATGATTTAACAAAAAATGGACGTTTTCTTTAGAATCTCATTGCAGATAGATGTTCGCTGGGAATATAGCTCAATCGCTAAGTAATCCCACGTGGGTCACTTCACGTCTATAAAATCTGCTTTCTTTCGCCCTAATGGAAATTGCTCTGGTCCGTTGACCCATTGACGGACATTTGGCTGTATCTGACCTACCCTTTGTTTGCCCGAGCTGCTAAGAGGAAGGGTCAAGCCGACAAAAGTCGTAAACGCTGGCTTTATTACTGAACATCTCAGTTAGCAGCGTTTGCCCACCCTAAAGGGGCAGACCTTTACGAGGATCCTATTTTGAGACATTTCCGAAGCTTTTTTTTGCCAAGACCGGTCGTTCCGACGGTCTAAATGGGCATGCAAATTTCCAAAATGATCCCTTGGCTGTGGTTCCCAAATGCGTTTTGTCTTCAGTGGAATATCTATTCTGTAAGGTTTGCAACAGCTTATCGACACGATTAGCTATTGGCTTTAGCGAAACTGAAAAAAGTTTACACCTATTAAATCGGACCTAATGTCCGTACTCGCAATGGTTGATTTTTTCAACGTAGTTTAGCTGTGCGAGGTATGAGCACGTTTCTGTTAAATACTTTGATTTGTGAATGAGTTAATTAACCGGGAAACTATTGCTTCGCTACAATCCTGTTTCTTAATAAACGAGAAATATGTAGCGAATAATGTGTATTAATAAATCAAGGTGTCTTCTCTCTTGGAAGCTATGAAAGTCAGGTTATGGAATAGTATTAAGGTTCACATTAGTCCTGTTTTTTTTACTTTAATTGATTCAGTAAGTATTTTACTAATCCAATTCACAACAAAAAATTTCTCCTCATTTAAGGCCGACCTAAATGGATTCCCACAACGCAAAAAAATTGTAAAATTGTTTTTTGCTATGTAGGTTGTCATAAATGGCTCGTTTATTTATAACAAAAAGATAATTTGAAAAAGGAGACAACATTGTTTCCGTAGAACACGGAAACATAAATGGAAAATTTAAAAATTATAGAAAATAATATGTATGAGCAGTGTTTTGCGTGCGGGCATCCTTTTGGAATGGAACAACTCGCCAATATGCGTTAATTACATTTATTTAACTTTGATTCCTTTGGTGGTGACTATTAGTAAATGACAAACTACTAATGTGTTTAGCAATTAAGGCGGTAGGTGTGATTTCTGCACTGATTTTTGAACAACGAAGTTAAGTGAATCTGTCATACATTGCTACTTAAGGTAGTATTTCTTCTGGCATGCATTCTAAGCAGCTATAATGTATCATGTGTTCATAGTAGTACTTTTCTAATAATTTATATATATATATCATTTGTTTCTATTGCAATTCACGAAATTACAGACTGGCTAACGGCAAGCCCCTTTCCTTTTCATTCCTATTTTATCTGCGTTGATATCTATCCATTCATAAATATTTCTCGTCTACCCCCTCTCCCATTTTGCCCAGTGGTATATTTAATGCATAAAATGTTTCTTATTAATAGAGGTGGAAAATTGTCATTGAAAGGTTGTCAGTCATGCGTGCTTTTCATTCTTGTGATAGCAATTTAAGCTGAGTTCCCATTCGCGTAGAGAATGGGGAAATCCCTCAACGGCTTTAAATTCACATTTTGAGGGTCTTTCATTCTTGTGCTGGAGCAAGACATCCAAATAACACCTTGCCTTACTGTGTCTTGCTTGCTCGAAGGCTTAAATTTGGGAGAGCTGGAATGATCTTGACAAATTTTGTGAAAAAAAGCATTCTCATTATATGGTGAGGTTGAAAAAGGAATTGCAAACCTCTAGTACATTTTTTATAGTTGTGATCAAATTGTACATTCATGCAAGGTTGTGATCAAGCATGCAACACTTAAGTATGCTTGATAATTGGGTTTGCCATTTTCAATTGACATCTTTGTTTACATATCTTGTAATAACCAGCTGGAAATCTGCAAAATAGCATGATACGTTTAGAATTTCACGAAACTAACAACCTAGCAGAGTAAGGAAGTTGAATGCCAAACTGATGAAATCAAGAAAACAAAACTGCGTTTTGCCAGTTTGTCAGATCATTTCAATAAATTTACAGCGTCAAGGCTAGTTGTGTATTCACAAATGCTTTCAGTGCGCTTAGAATAAAACTCCGGTATTTTCATGGGATGATTAATTGAATACATCTGAGTTTGATGAATAGATCATTGACGTATGGAACGATCATCAACGAAATCACTTTAATGGAGAAGGGTTTGCGTGGTGAAGTTTAGTTTCCCCCCCCCCCTTGGTTTAAGGAACAACCTACTATTTATAGTAATGCTTTCTGCATTCTATATCTCGAGTTCTGCTTTTTATTTGTTGTATGCGGTTTACTCGATGAGTTGCTATCCCAAGTGTGAAGTGAATATTGCTAAAAAACTGTTTTATGCACTAAGAGAACTTTAGAAACTGCACGATAAATTATAATTTTTCTGTTGAGCTCTGAGCATTGCCTCTATAAGCTAATAATTCTAGACGCTTGGAAATTAATCTCTCACTGACCACATTTTGAAAGCCAGTTTAGTTAAAAAATGAGTCAATTCAATTCCGTATCCTACCAACAGTAACTGGCTACTAACTAAAATTTTAGGCATTAATTCATCTGTAAGCATGGGATGTTCTGCTGAAAAATATTCATCTTCAACAGTGAATACATGCTGAAACTGCAAATTAAGCATGCCAGCAATAACTGTTTTACTAATACCAGCTTGCTTGTTTGCTGTTTATTAAAACATTTACTGGGCTGTTATTATTTTTGTGCAATGAATTTACACATTTCCAAAAAAAATGGGATTACATTTCAGTGAGATTCCCAGAGTCGAATTTTTAAACTCTGCATGCGTTTTAGTAAGTAATTTTTTTTAAAGTTCTGACCATAATTTTGTGAATTTTGTTTTTAATTAAGAGCTGGAGAAGCTCCTGCAACGCCTTGACCGCCCCTCTCAAAAAAGCAATCTCCTCAGCATCCTTGGCAGAGCGGGTTGCAGCCACCTTCGGTGTGACATTGGTGGAAGCATTGTGGAAATAACTATAACTATCTACAATCTTAAACTAGCTTTCAAAATAAAACACTGATTCAACCACTGTGTAGCCCTGGAAAAGCTTTAAATTATTATACCAAAACCTTAAATATGGGTTAAGAATTAGTTATGTACTTTCTTACAAGCTAGTAGCAAAATGGGGTAGTTGAACCTAAGTCTAGAGCTAAACCGCACGGAAAATTGTACGTAGCATTATTATACTGAACTTTAAACTAATTTTTACAAAGTCAAATGCTAAACCAAAAAATAACTTATCGTCGAATGGCATGCAAGAAAATTTACCAGTAGCACTGATCCGAATGTGCTCGCAGTTCCATAAGCGGGTTGGAATGACAGTTCCTTTGCTTCTGATAAATCCACATTCCAAATAAAAACAAACATCACATTTCAATTGCATGCTGAACTTGAAGATTTCGAATTTGAGATCACAGTACAAAGGGCTTTGCAAATAGCGACTTTATTAAGGTTTTTAAAGGTCATAAGTTTTAATGTTTGATACATGGACACCATCTTGTCACTTGTTTTTGCTCTTGAGAGATAAAACACTGAAGTCATGATAACATTATAAGATGGGTTTAACATACAACCGGTTCATATAAATCAGTTTAAAAGGCAAGTTTTGGTAATTAACACGTCCGTTTTTTAGTCTATTGGCTGCATTTAGATTAATATTATATTGTTTGCTTGGCAATTTTCATTACATTATTTGCTTTATAAATATTTTATGCTGCCTATGTAGCATGGATTTCGCCTAAATGGAAAACACAGCTAAGTTTTGCACTTTGCTAACACTTCTCACAAACCACCTGGCAAGTTATTGGATTTGTATTTTCTTAACATAATGACAAACTCCATTATCGTGATTTGCCGAGTCCATTTATTTCCATAGTATTCTTACACTCAATGGAACGATAATTTTGAACAGTGGATTTTTGAGTGATTTCCATTTTGTTGCATATGTATGCAATTGTTGAGACAACAAGAAAAATGGTTAATAGGACTGAAAAATGACAAAAAAAATTTAAATTCATGTAGCTTGTGTTGATAACTTAGACTTGATTACTTATGATAAGGTTTGATTAATGTGTTTGTTAGAAAAATACTTACAATGCTGTATTGTTCATATATTTCTGCTCTAAATATCTAATTTAAAAGTTAAAATCTCAGAACAAATAATTATTATCCAAATAGTGAAATACATGTATCCACGTTACATTAGTAAAATCACAAAGCACACTCGCACACAAAATTCTTTGACAATATACAGTCTGTTAAGAAAGTATAGGACCACCATGTTTTTACATTGTATAAAAAACTACAAGGACGTGAAGCTATGAAAGGCGTTATAATACATCAAATCATTACAAAACATTAATAATGCACATGAAATTTGCAAAATGTTGTCAAATACACAATTAAAGGTACCAAAACAATTTTAAATGTTAAAAAACTATAAGACCAGTATGCAAAAATATACCTATCGATGCACCCTTGTTTAAAATAACAGTAAATGTTCGATTTGGCATTTAATCAGTAAGTGAACAACATAATTCGGGGTTGATTTGCTCCCATGCATCCATGATTGCTTAGTTGAGTTCACGCACATTATCAAATTGTCCGTTTCCTGCATAAACCTTCTTTGCAAGAACACCCCACAGGTTTTCTATGGGGTTTAGATGCAGACTTCTTGATGGCCATTCCAAAATACTGATTTGTTTACTCTTAAACCAATCTTTTGTAGACTTTGAGTTATGACATAGTGCATTATCTTCTTGAAATTGCCAATTGGGGCCACTAAATAAAGGTCCAAATGGCAGTAAACTATTGACTAGCATAGTTTGATACACATCAGAGTTCATTCTGCCATTTATAACTTCCAGGTCACCTTTTTCACCATACCCAAAGCATCCTTTAACCATCAGGGAGCTACCTCCCATTTGACGGCTGAATTTCTCCTTGGGTTCTTTGCGACAATCATGCCAATGCATGTATTGAGATGGTTGGGGATGCAATACATGTATTAGCATGATTTTGAGTTTCTCCTTGGGTTCTTTGTAGCCATCAAATGGGAGGTGGCTCCCTGATGGTTTAAGGATGCTTTGGGTCTGCTGAAAAAGGTGACCTGGCTGTTATAAATGGCAGAATGAACTTTGATGTGAATCAAAATGTGCTTTTCAATAGTTTTGCTGCTGTGAGAGGAGGCCTGTGAAAGGGGTAAAACCTATGCATCCCATGCACGGACCAGGGGAATCCGACTTATCTAATTAAAACAAAGCATTGCGATGGCCGCTGGTCGGTGTTGACGCAGTGTGATTGCTGCCCAGTGCTCTGAATGTCAAAGTGAAGAAATTCAACCAAGCGCAAGTAAACGGCAGGAGTAACTGACTCTTAAGCAACTTCTGTGAGGGACTGGACCCCCAATCAGAAGCCTTAGGAAGTACTTGCCTCCCAGGTAACTCCATTAGTTGGGAAGTCTAATATCCAACTGAGGTGGCCTGGGTGGGCATGCCCACATGTATTTACACGTGTAACCAAAGGCCTCCATTCAACGTAAAGATTGGAAGCTATGGTAAAGGTGCACCATAAATAAGTGACGGTGGTGTAGATACGCCGGTGACGGGATAGTTACAGCTTTCTACCTCCACGTGGTCCTGCTGAATAGACAGCTCGAATAGCGGCAAGCGGCTGAACCAAATAGAGAGCAGCAGTCTGAGATAGGCAGACTGCGGTGCATCCACATCCTCATTGAGGGTGGGGCCTGGTCAACCCAGGATGTACCGGACGTCATTGTGATCAAACACCCGGTTACAGGCTTGTTACTCTGGGTAGTAAACTTTCTGCCTGGTGATATTACTTGACGTGTACCACTATAACCCTGTAATGGGGGCACATTTGTCGAGTGTGTTGAGTGTCGTTACACTCGCCATGTGGGCTTGCTGGTCTTGTCGTAAAAAGCTTCTGCTGTGGTGCCTAAAGAGTTCCTGTTGTTCTCTTGTTATTACTAATATAAACACATTTGGCTATATGAATTCCCTGAAGTATGTCGGGTATGTTCCCTATTTAATGTTCATGTTCTAGTTTGTAAGGTACACTGTAGACTAGCATGACGTGGGGACCACCCAGGAGCTGGCTTGATCAGTGGGTTGGTGTTTACCTTGCACCTAGCGATTATCGAAACCTCCCGCTGTGTGCTTTTGTGCTGTGGCCTCCGGGCCGGGGCAGCATTGGGATTAATCTCATTGCAGTTACAGGGTTGATTGCCACAAGACAACCGATCGTCATTCTGTGCTCACTGACCAGATTGACAGCTTTGGTCGCTGAAGGTGATTAAGACCCACTACCCGAGTGAATTGCCGGGGATAGACTCCTCGTGAGTCCAGCATAAATAGCCAAATGCCTCGTCATCTAATTAGTGACGCGCATGAATGGATTAACGAGAATCATACTGTCCCTATCTACTGAGGGGGTTGTTACTTCTCGACTGTGCCTTGCGATTATTTGTGATTTAAAATTCAAAAGTGATTATTTGGTGAAAGCCTTCAAATTCAATAATTTCTTCGTGACTTATTCGAAATTTGAACTAGAGTCGAGAGAGTGACAACAAGCTCGCTACCTCCACGTGGTCCCCTTGGATAGGAGGAGTATTGCTTTTGGAGTACTCCTCTGAACTAAAGCGAGCGCTTGCGACTACGTTAGCAAGCTGTCCACCCGCTGAGGGTGGGCGTTTTCCTATACCTTGTGTTGTAGCACCCTTTTTAACTATATATAACCTTGTGTTTTTATCCTTTTATCTATACATTTTATCCTTTTACCTTTTATTTAAATTGTGTTGTCGGCTAGTTGAGTGACACCTTGCACTTTAGTGCAAGTAATAGTTTATAGTGACTGAGGACATTTTTGTTAGAATAATGGCCCAAACGACAATGAATGACTATTTTTGAGGACCATGACGAAGAAATTAACGACTTAACTGGGTTTATTGTTAATACTAAGAAAAGACGTCTTGACGACCCTGAACAGATTATTGGGGATAATATTATTGATGGGGGAGACCCATTAACGACTTTACAAGGGGATAAGTGGGACTATCGATACTTTAAAAAGACTTCAAAATGCTATTTCTATTATAAGAGGTAATACGTCAGAAGAGGTAGTGCTGAAAAGACAGTTTAATAGACAGCGCCAGGTAGAGGTTCATAAAGCATGTAATTAACTTTCTGACCTGGCTAGTATGTTTATTTTAAGACAGCAACTGACAGAGACTGAGTTAGCTGTACTTAAGACTAAGCCTCCAAACTTAGAGCCAGCTACTACACAACAGGAAAGTGCAAAGATTAAGACAAAGACAAAGATTAAGAGCTATGCACAAGTAGTTAGTGCCCCTAAACAAGTTAGGGAAAAGGACATTTTGACGTATGCCCCTAGCGAACCAATCATTGAGAAAATAACAGCTCCCAGACATAAAACCCTAGTTTTGGGAAAGGAGGAAACTAGAGGCAAACCTGACATTATTCACAAAGTCCTTAAAGACAACATAGGTGTAGGTGAAATAGGAGGCTTTAGAGCAGTGTGGCCTACTAAGGAGGGAGTCATAATAGAATGTAACTCAGATAAGCAAAACGCAAAATAAAAAATTTAGAGTGTTTGGAATTTAGCAAGAAAGACCCACGCATGGTGATTACTGGAGTAGACGCGAAGATTAGCAAGATAGACATTATGCCGCTTATACTAGAATCTAACCCTATCCTCATAGAATTATGTGCTACTGAAAACATAGGAGAATCTAATTATATAGTAGTAACAGGTGTTAAGTCATGTAAAAACCCTCTTAAAATGAATATATATGTTCAAATGTCCCCTCAAGTATTTAGTGAGTTTGGATACCTAAAGAGGATTAATTTAGGGCTAATAAGCTACCATATAGTCGAAGTAATTAATGTTAGAAGGTGTTTCAAATGCCAAAAATTTGGTCATTCAGCTAAATTATGTGAGTTATCAAATGATGTATGTGTAAGGTATGAAGGGCCACATAAATTGAACAGTTGTTGTAACAAGCTAGTGTGTTAATTGTAAAAGAAATAATACTGAGGTACAACATAGATCACACTTAGCCAGTGATGTAAGATGCCCAATTTATTTAGCAAGGTGCAAGGTAGACCGTAGTCGTACTAACTACTAATATGCCATCCTGACAGGGGTTTTCCTGGTTTTCCCCTGTTGTAAAGCGAATGCTAGGATGTAACTTTAGTATAAATGTGGCCAGGACACACCTTTTGGTTTGATCAAATTGTTAAACAAAATTGTAAATCCTTAATTAATAATAAGTACCCAGCTTGTTGACTTTGTGTAGTGTAAAAGTGTTTGGGAAGGACAAGGTCGGGTGCGACTCTGTTAACGCAGAGCAGCACTTAGCCAAATTTTAAAGTATGAATGTGATATGAATAGACAAGGCCTAGTGCGGCTCTGTGAAGGCAGAGCAACACTGGGTTAAATTTTAAAGTACTAATAGACGAGGCCTAGTAGGGCTCTGCGAATGCAGTGCAATAGTTATCTAAATTTTAATTATAAGCTACTAACAGGGTGGGTGAGGGTGCCTTATACACACCTGTTTCCCATCAGATTTTAGTGTAAATGTTATGTAAGGGCAAAGTCAATAGGCTGGGGGTAGAGGGAAGGGGTTGAGCCCTGATCCTTGTTGTGGTGGTGCTGGAGAGTGGATGGTGTAAGAGCAGGAGGACCATTAAGGCTAGCGCTAGGGGGGTCAGGAGAAGCTTGAAGTATTTCATGTCCCTATCTACTGTCTAGCGAAACCACAGCCAAGGGAACGGGCTTGGCGAAATGAGCGGGGAAAGAAGACCCTGTTGAGCTTGACCAAGCGCAGGTAAATGGCGGGAGTAATGGCGCCAATTGGGTAATTGGCGCTCTTTGACAATATCATCTTTTGTGCTTCGTGTCTTTCACTCAGTGTTGGCTGCTAGGTTATCTGCAGCCTATCCTTTACATCCATCTCAACGAGCATTTTGCAAGCTGGATGGGGTGAGCACGGCTGTTGTGACGCTAAGTGCATTAATTTCAGAGGCTAGGTGCAAACGGACACCTCGGTGTGTGGTGTCCTTGGACATTTCAAAGGCATTTGACAGTGTTTCACACCATTCCTTGCATAAACGTATCTAGGCTACGGGAGTGCATCCATTGCTGCTTTCATACTTGGATGACCCTTATCGGGATACATCGACTGTCATTAAGTGTGGTCTAGTTCTCATTCTCGATGTCCCAGTCAATCGTGGAGTGAAGCAGGGGGATCCCTTGTCTCCATTCCTATTCAATTGTGTAATTGATGAACTGCTCCACAATTTGCCTGAGTTTATTGGCCACCCAATTGGATGTAATCGTCTACCGGCTGTGGCATATGCCGATGATCTGATTCTGTATACGTCCAGTGTACGTATGATGGCAAAATTGCTGGAATATGTTGACGCCTTTTTTTGCCGCCATCACCTACTTTTAAATCCATCTAAATGTTCCAGTTTAACTCTCCTGAACATATCCAAGGAGAAAAAGGTGGTCCATGAAACTGTATCTCGCTTTTTCTTGGGGGGTCATCCGATTTCCTGTATTACCTCTAAGCAAATGCTTTCTAATTTGGGCAGCGATTTCTCCCCAAGAGGCCAGGCTGTCCCAAATATTGGTGACCGTTTACGGGGGATGTATAAAGTGCTTCAGAGTCCATTGAAGCCTCATCAGAAGATTGATTTAGTAAGGTGTGCAGTGTTACCAGAAGTTATTTTTCGGCTGAGCCTGTGTCGTGCTTCTCGAGCGGCTCTGCATCGTCTTGACGTTTTAGTGCACCAGGCTCTTAAACACACCCTGCACCTGCCTCACTATACTAATGATGCATTCTTTCACGCTTCTGTTGTGGATGCCGGCCTCGGGATTCCATCTCTGCAGCACTCTGTTCCCATGCAGTCGCTGAACAAGCTTACTAAATTGATTCAGGATCCTCATCCAGCTTTGCACAGTTTTAGTGATTCCCATTACGTAGAGTTGTTGCGCAACCATTACACTAAACTGCTTTAGCCTTTGCCTCCAGTTAAGTCAGCTAGCGCCAGTTACTGGAGAGAGCGGTGGCATTCCACTCTAGCAGGGGCAGGCACATCTGAGTTGGCCAAGTCTAAGGTGTCTACCAGGTGGATTGCTCCACAATTTTCTTTTGGGAACAAGTATATAGATAAAGTAAAATTGATTACTAATACTTTCCCTACTCGTACTACTATTCCTAAGGCAACTCGTGTGGAAGCGGAGTGCCGTGGTGGCTGTGGAGCATTAGAAACTATGAGCCATATTTCTCAGGGCTGTCCTTTGGCATTTAATTAACGTATCATTAGGCATAATAAAGTAGTTGATGCTCTTGGGACCTTAATTGAAGGCAAGGGCCACACTGTTCTGTATGAGCCTTGCCTTTAGACAGGTGATGGCTTGCGAAAGCCTAATATAGTGGTTCTTCATAGCTCGGTTCCTCAGCTATTAGTTGTAGATGTGACTGTTCCCTGGGAGACCCCTAAAACCTTAGCAGCAAATGCCATAGCCAAAATAGATTATTACACTACTGCTGCAATGCATGCAGAACTGACATCTTGTTGGCTGGATAGAACAGCATCTTTTTATGGTTTTGTTGTCAGTGCTAGAGGAGGGTGGTATGGTGGCAATGAGCAGCTGTTGAACAATTAGATGTCCCTTGTGCTCATGCTTATTACTTCTCGTCCATGGTAATGGAGGAGACAGTCAGAGTGTATAAGTGGTATATGCGGTCTGCCTGTGCCACCTGATTGTTCCTCACTTTTTACCTTTTGCTTAATGGCATAAAATCAGGGGTATTTGAAAGGTAATAATTAGTTTTCCCTGTTCTATGTGTATTTAATCTTTATCACCTACTGGCAGGGAGTAGGATAATACCCGATTATTTCGAGGATAGCAGTGTGAGTTTGACTTACCTGCCACACACAATAGCCAAATGCCTCGTCATCTAATTAGTGATGCGCATGAATGGATTAACGAGATTCCCACTGTCCCTATCTACTG
>JAQIXS010001475.1:0-29832 GCA_034700785.1 Rossiulus vilnensis | reverse complement strand
GAGCTTATGGGAAAAGTGGCATGACTGTGTGAACTAATTAGTCCACACAGTTATCTTCCTGCCGATTTTCAGACTTCAGGGGGTGCCAGTCAACCTCCTGGAGGGTGCCTGGCACCCCCCTTCCTACGCCAATGGCAGCCTGCAGAGCAATTCAGGTGCTGGTGGCATGACTTTGTATCAAATAATCTAATCATTATTGATTATCACAATCTTGAACTCCAGGCAAGGCTGCTCCCTCCTCAACTATCATTCAAAATGTTGATACAGAATTAACTCGATTGTAGTAATAAACTATGGCAGAGCGATACGTTTTAGCCGTGGATGTTGGCACGTCGATTATTAGATGTCATGTCTACGACAGGCATGCAAAAATCGTTGGATTTGCACGACAACAGGTAAGAAAGCACAAATCGTATTGCCATTGTGCTACGTAGATTAATTATTTTCTGGCAAACACACATTGTGAACACACCTTGTGTGCTTGCTAGAAAATGATCAATGGGTAATGCTGGGTAAATACATGGTTTATCACCTTGCATTTGGGGTTAGCAATTTCATATCCCAGGATCCAGGATACTACTGTATACGTGTGTAGCACTATTAGCAGTGTATTCCTACTATCTGAATTTAACGGATTTCTTATTCTGAAATATTTTCTTAGTTCATATATTTTATGAGCTCATCGGTCCATGCCAGTTATATGGATATATGAGTGAAAAAGCTTAAGTCATTATTATTTAGTCATAATTAACTTGCTTTTATATGAATTTAGACTGACCTGGGTTAATGACTTAGCTCTTTATATTTGTGGAAAGCAATTCCAGTTCCCAATCGCATGCATCCTAACTTACATGTACGTTTGCACAAATAGGAAGTTGTTAAGAATTAGAAATGAAAATTATGAGGTAGTGATCCTTGCTGGAAATCGGGTCACACGTATTGAAACTATCAATTGATTTTGTTTGTAAATTATGCAGTTTCCTTTAATTGACAGAGTTTACAGTTATTTTAAAGTTGTTGTTTTTTCAAATTCCAGACACAAGTGATATATCCTGAAGTTGGATGGGTTGAAATTGAACCGGATGATTTGTGGGAAAGCTTTATAAGTGTGATAAAAGATGCCATTATAGGCAAGTGTTCCTGGTTTTTCCAATATTGAAAATATAAAGATTGCATCTTTTATGTTTCTTTTTTATTCGCAGCGGCTAAAATTGAACGACACCAAGTGTCCTGTTTAGGAATAACGACAATGCGCAATGTATTTATTACATGGGACAAGTAATATTACCCTTAAAAGTACTTGAAAATTATTATCCGAATCAGTTTTGAAATGTTCTTGAAGCGTAATTTTCTGGTTATTGTTTCAGAGAAACGGGGCTACCTTTTCACAATTTCATATCCTGGAATGACTTGAGAGCTGTTGATTTAGTTAATTCCTGGAACTCGTCCTTTAGAATGATGGTAAATTGCTCATTTTAGAGTTATTTGCCTTATTTTTTTAAAAATAATAAACATTTATTAAGTTGTCCTCCTACTTATTAGGGAATTAGATGGGGTGCAAAAATCATCTATGGGCTAACAAAGAAGACTAGATATTTAGCAGCAAGTGTTCTTCAATTATCAAGCAGACAAGTACGTTTTTTTGTTGCTTGTGCAATATTTTGATTAAGAGTAATTATCAATATTTGGAAACCATCTTGTAAATGTTAGGTTGGTGTTCGACTATTATGGGTCTTAAATAATATTCCAGTTGTAAGACAAAGGGCTGCAGAAAATAAAGCATTATATGGAACACTTGACACTTGGCTTTTATGGAAGCTAACTGGTGGAAAGTGTCATATGACGGATTATTCCTGTGCCAGTTCCACGGCTCTGTATGACCCCTTCATTGTAAGTTTAAATGTAGAAATTAAACTTATCCTGTGTTTGATTGAATTTATTTTTGGATGATTAGAATAATACATTTTCATTAGATGGAATGGGGTATGTGGATGTTTAATTTGTTTAAAATTCCATTTAGTATGATGCCTGAAGTGAAAGATACAAGGTAATTTAGTTGCAATGTTTGGGTTAGCTGAAAATCTCGTGATTATGTATTAAATAACATTGTTCCCTCTACACAGTGGAACTTTTGGAACTTGTATTCCAGAGCTTTTTGGGATTTCTGTTCCTGTTACTGCAATGGTAAAGTTGGTTTCAGCATTTACAACTGTCATAGTTGTGTTTCAGAGTGATGGTTGAATGTAGTCGTTATTATTAGGCAGGGGACCAACAATCAGCTATGTTTGGGCAGCGCTGTTTCCAGATTGGAGATGTGAAGTGCTCTATGGGGACTGGTTCCTTTATTGATATCAACACAGGCACAAAACCACATGCTTCTATAAATGGTAAATAAAGGTTTTTGAAAAAAATCGTAGTTTCAAACATGTTTAATTAATTATTACAAATTTCTGTAGGTCTGTATCCTTTAATTGGCTGGAAGTATAGGAATCAAATAGTGTATTTAGCCGAAGGCTCTTCCAATGATACAGGAACTGCCATTACATGGGCTCAATCGATAGGTAAGCGGTTCATGCATAACATTACCAATCTACAACATTTGATTTATTTCACGGAAGGGTTTTAGACCTAAAACATGCCCCTTTTTTAACAGAGGCTCTTGTATAATTAGTATTGGCTTTTCCTATTTTTAATGTATTTGAACTCAATTTTCAGTTAAGAAAGCAAAATGGAAATGATTTCCAGATTACTTAGATAATGCATTGCAATAATTTTCTCATATATATGCATACGTACAGTTGGCATCCTTAAATATACTTCACGATGATAAATATTCTTTTCATTTTAAAAACTTATTTAAAACATGGCTTTTTATTCTAGGCGTTTTAAATAATGCAAAAGAAAGCAGCGCACTTGCCCAGTCTGTTGAAGATTCTGGAGGGTTGTGCTTTATTCCAGGTTTTAGTGGATTGCAGGTAATTAAAATTAGACCCAAAAGCATGCCCACCATGGACCTGATATATTTTGTGCAATTTGGGATGTTTTGTTTATTCATATAAAAAAAATTAAATTGACATGAAAAAAATTTCGTTACTTTCCTCAGATGCCATCTTTGGAGATTTCATTATGGGGGAAAAACCTGTTACTGGAGGTTGCATGTTACATTGTTTTCCTATGTTTCTTTAATTTTTATAAAAAATAAAAGTGGAATTTTCAAACGTTACAAAATATATCAGACCCTAGTGGATGACCAATACAACACTGGGGAAAATAAAGTTAGCATTCATAATAAGAAATTAAAATAAAAATGTGTGAAAATTGATGGGCATTTCAGTTTGGGACTTTGTAACCCCTCTCCCCATATTTACACGTTTCAATTTCATCATTCATATGCTTTAGGCTCCAATTAATGACGATTATGCATGCGCTGGCCTTCTCGGTCTCAAACCTTGCACGAGCAAAGCTGAAATAGTCAGAGCTGTTCTTGAGTCACTGGCATATCGTATCAAGCAATTGTACGAAGTGATCGATGAAGAAACTGAGTTTTCACTTAATTTTATCAGGTAAGGGATTTTTTCATCTTAAAATCCTCTTGCATTTTATATTTGTAATGTAATATATGTGTATATCTCTAATTTAAGAGTTGATGGCGGTGTGTCAACGAATGACTTCATTCTACAGTTGATTTCAAATTTAACACTGCAGACAATTTATCGCTCCGATGATTCTGATATGACCTGTCTTGGTATTGCATTTTTAGCTGGATTGTCTGTTGGTAAGGAATTTTTGCATCATTAATATATAGACACATTGGAAGCTATTGAAATTTCAACTATCAACGAATCTAATACTAATTAGACCTATATAGAGGTTCCTTCTGACTCAGCTGTGCAAATTTATATGGGTGTTGAGCCATGACAAACATCTTTGTCCATGGGTCACACTAACTTCTTGAATCAGATTTTTTAAAAGAAATAAAAATTAAAGATCATAAACAATCGAAGTGAAGATAATAAAGGCATAAAAAGTGTAACAAAACAATAAGAAATAAAAAATGTTAATTTGTTTGATTATGAGATTATGAAATATTAGAAGACAGTGAAATCTGTACTTTAAAACAGTAACTGAAAAAAATAATTATTATTCATAGTAAGGAGTCCTAAGGTGCTGAAGAATATGTGGTCTCAATTTGAAGTTTAAACATATCTTAATCAAGCCTTACTAGTTTATAAAAATAAAAAATATTTACAGGAATTTGGTCGGATGAAGACGAGTTGAAGGCATTGCGGAAGCCAAGCCAAGTTTTTACACCTCAGAATGTTACAGACGCTCAAAAAAAATCCCTTGCTGAATGGAATCGTGCTGTTGAGCGATTTTTGCACTGGTACTAATCTTATGCTTGTTGGCCAAAATTTGCCTTTGCCAAAGTATTATATTGGGTAAATAGATACCACAAATCTATTTGATGCTTAATAACTCACATGGTCCAAATAACGTTTACTTCCATCATCATAGCACTTTTTGATGTATAATTTTTTTCTAAGAATCTATTGTTCTTACAAACCTTTGCTGCTAATCCCAGTTCTTGCATTTGTCTTCCACGATTCATAAGATGTATCTATACAGTATGCAACACAAATAAAGCTCATTCATTATGTATAGATTTAATAGAACCATCTAACTAGTATGTGTAGTGTCTTGCATAGAAAATGTTGAATGTTGTTTAAAAGGAATTGTGAATAGATAAGAGCTTAGATTTTAACAAGTGATCTTTTAATGCTGTTTTACGTTTATTAAGCTAAATATTAGGCTGATTTTCTTCACTGCTATCAATTGTTCATTTTGCTTTAGAAGACTAGTTAATGATAGCTGTAGACTTTCAAATTTGGTTGCAAATATGACAAAGCTGCTTCAATCAGGTTGGTCCTTGCTCATTTACTGTCTATATTGTTTTACTAATGTACACAAATTATATATTTTTTTCTTTAAATGCTCAGTGATGGAACCTCAATTTATTTTCCTGGAAGGAAATATCACATGTAGACGAACTGATTTGGAATTGGCATGACTCGTTAAAAATTATGTAAGTTGCACATTCTGTTACTCAAACGTTTGAAGCAGTTGAAACTATCATAAGCCAATTCCACTTAAATGCATCGTGGATAAAACGCTGCATGTAGAAGGCGTCACTAATGCAACTAACATGAAAGTCAAACAAATACAATTTTAACTATGTTATTAGTCCTCAAAACGTTAGCTACTGTGCAAAGATTAAAATTCCATTGGGATTGACAAATTGCCTACATCTCACTTGACAAAATTAGTTTAGAAAGCCAAACTTTTTAGATTTAAATCCAATAATAAACAAATTTATTTCGGAAAGACTTTACAACATCCACCTTTCAGTGCTCATCCATTCACCATTTCAGTTGAGTTGTACAAGCAACATATGTACACGGTACGGCAAACGTCGGTAAAGATCCTTGAAATATTTAAATCATGAGGTGAAAAAAGTGCTGGAATAATACGTGTATGGGCGTGGCTTTGGTGTCATGGTCCTCGCCAAGTACATCTGAAGGAAAAATCCAACTCATCCGAACCGGATGCTCTGAATGATTTGGAAAATAGCTAGTACATAAGAAACAAGAAAAAAAATGAGTTGTGGGGAATGTGGTGGCCCCATTGCAGAATAAAATTAAGACTGAACTGGCTATCTACAATGTAGGTCAAACACCTTTGGTGAACTTTTGAATTAGAAGTACATGTAATGTGAATATGGGCCATGAAGAGAGCTATGAACTCATAAATCCATTATCGTCACTTGATGATTAACTAATCTCGTTCAAGTATGCTGATATAAAATAGGTTTCTCAACAAGAAAAATTGCTGTAGACTACTTCCAACAATCGATTTTAAAAAAATTACTTTCCTTTCTATTAGGTAAAACCCGATTAAGTGGGAATCAAATGTGGACAACGTATAAAATAAAACGAGCCCAGTGCAGAAGGTGGTATGGAGTAATGATAAGCAGACATTATTTGCTTCTCTATCATCAAATATTGTGCCATTTTTAACAGCTGGTCGCCAGTCATCGTCATGAAATTTGATGCAGAGTAAACAAATACCAACCCGATCCACATACGACAAAGACAAACAAGCCCAACATCCAAGGCCCAACTGGATATTTATCCTCTTGTGTTTTCTGAAACAGAAGGTAAAATTTCAAACACGGCTTATATTTCATGAAAATAACAGCAATTTCTAGAATATCCTCAAAATCAGGTGAACTAAAAGTGGTACTATCGCGTTTTCAATCAGGTGATATCGATTTCAATGATCAACATTAGTGATATGAAATGGAACACGTCAATTTTGGTCTATAATTAGACAGTGGCCTTGATTTCAAAGTTCATTATTTAACGACATGGAAGCTTCATTATTTCAAAGCATTTGGAGGGCAAATTCACCGACACGCATGCAAGAACTGAGCTTTATTTTCTACTTTCTGGGCATTTCTTACATGTTTTGTCATTTTTTTCGCTTACTAACCTCACTTCCTCTGAGCCCTGAGTTAGTGCCTCCCTTGGACTGATTGTTGGGATAAGGAATAAACAGAAGAAAGCACATATGTATACATTGGAAACACAACAAAGTGGAGAAACAAGTACGTTTCCAAAATAAACAATATGATACTATGCCACTGATATGCAACACTGTCCAAAACATTTTGACGTGGATGAGAGAATGACACTTGGAAAATTTGGCACTAAAATTGAATATTACCCCCTTCATTCTCTGGAATGATTTATTGAACAGCCGACTGATTATCACAAATGTGAAAGATTTACACAGGATTAATAAATAAAGCTTCCTCCAAGGCTCGACTTGCCCTCACCAAACATATGGAACTACATGTTCATGGGCCTTGTTTGCAGTCAAACTAGTTAGTTTGGCAAAATACGATAATTACTTCACCTGATAATGCTTACAAGATGCTAGGCTAAATAACCATTTTATAGGAAAACGCAGAAGGTAGGCTACTCTTTCGTTCAACATCCAGCTGAGTTCACGAATATGAGCTGCTGCGCCATATGACGCCATTAAAGTAGGCCTAATGTTGTAATTTCTAGTTGATTTACTAAATTGTGCTTACCGTTACTTTCTTCATCGTTCCACGTTGAGTTACTAGTTTGCTGGCTTTTTCGTTGGCCACACGCATTCGCTGTTTAGGAGCCATTTGTCATAAACTTGAAACAGAACTCTCCAGATCGTCAACTTGACACTTGCCAGCACAGATTTCGAAAGAACCGACTGCTGCGAAGCGCTGATCCTCAACGGAATACTGAGAAATAGTCCATACATGTAAAACCAGACAATCGCTTCTTGCGTGATTATTCATTCCCATTTTTATAGAAGTTAGCCTGAGAATGACGTTCTAGTAAATTGGACACATTTTTATTGCATTTTGTTTTAAATTATTGTACTCATTTGGCGGATTTGGTCAAGTCTGTTTATACCTACGCGTGTTAAGGGACACGTGTCAATTGCCTTTTCACCTCGTGTGACGTCACAACATTCTGCGCGGTTCCCAGTTGCATTCACTGCTATTGGAAATACTACAGGACATGACTATTTCAGTGACTTATAACGAATTACCATTCTTGAGTTTCACGTTTTATATTGATTCTCTTAATTTTCCATTACCATTTGAAACAGAGAGATTATTTTTGGAAATTTCAAGCTTGTTTTTCGTTAACATGTTCAGCCGAAAGATGGCGCCACTGTATGTTTCAGTCGCATGTAGTTGACCTGCCCTTCGGGCTTCGATCACTGCAAGTTCCAAGTCAATTCCAAATTTTGCAGTAGACCGAAAGGAAACAAGTGCGGGACTGCTGACATTCGTGTTGAAATTGTCGACAAACAATTACAAGTTTTTTTTTTTTGCTGTTTTCAAATACGGGCTAATTCAAGTTACTCATGCATAAAGTAAGTTCAAAGTTATACAATGTAAAAAGTAATTAAGCAGCATCAAATTCCAGAAAAAATGTGCAGGAAATGGCATGAATAGTATTAGTATTTACGTACTATTGCGTACTATAGTATAAATAACCTACTACAAGATATTCTCGGCTTTTTTGAAGTTCGTTACCTTTACTTTTGTCATATTTCACCGAAAACGATCATTCATACTTCAAAGGCCAACTGTATGCAATGTTTCTGGTATAAATCCGTTTTTATTTTTTATTTTTGTTTACCTAACCGCTTCATGAACAGCATATTTCTGATAATTATCAGTGTTCGAAAGCTATGATAAAGCTATGACTTCCTTCATACCAGTGCCCAGGACTTTGTCCTGTCCTATAATGGAATAAAAATGGGAACAGTTTTGCCGTAGGGCTTCCTCCTGCAAAGCTGCCGAGTGAGCAGTGTGCAACTGTGCGTTGATTTGAAATCTGGCGGACGCGGCAATGTTTGTGGCACGCGACCCCTGACGGCGGATATGGTCTTAGGCTCTTCGGGTATGTCCAGTTTTCATTTTTGAAGAACGCTTATGTAATTCCGAAAACTCCTCCTTTTTATATTTTTATGGAGCTATTTTTAAAAACCAGCTGCAATTCTAAGTTGGGAAAGTAATCGGAACTTAACTATTTCTCGCCATATCACCTGTTGATGTAGTTTCGCTGAGTGAAAGAATTTTAAAAAAAATTGACCCAGTCCCCTGACGAGCTTTATTATAAAATTGACGAAAATACACGAGTTTATTTCACAGCAAAATTTGATCATTAATACTTGCAATGCACGCGCTGATTTCTCGATCACTGGATCAAACTTATACCCTACTGCACATCAATAGATTGCGCCGAGCAAATTATTCTATCAAGTTATTCTACCTTTCTTTTATTTATTTATTATTTTAATTAGCATCTGTTTTTCGGCACAGGTTTTTCCTTGCTTTGCGTTTAATTTTGGCAGTAATTGTGGCTGACTTTCCTATAGCTAGATGAAGGCTTGAGACTCATCTATATTTAAAGGCATTTGTCTATATTAAATAATATAGGCACATATGAAATAAGACTAAATATTATATATTCATTTTATTTACCTTTTTATGATACAAAAATGTAGGTTTTACGCGTATTGAAAGTAAGTAGTAATTTACTTATTTTTGTATTTGATCTGAATTTTGTACACTTTTAGATTGAACATTACAATGTTTTAAAAATGTCGAGATTATATGAAATTGACAATGTTGCCTGCAACATAAACTCTAGATGCAATTTTTTTTCCAGGTTTATCCAAATCCCAAATAAATATTGGGATTTAGATAATGCTGACAACATAACATTACTTAGTTCTTTTGCTTGAAGAATTACCGGTATTATCTTTTTTAAATGAGATTTTTCAAAATTCGCAATATTTTCCAAGCGATTCTGTACGAAATAAGCTTCTTTGTGGATTAATTCTTACATAAGTAAAATAAATTCGTTCGACAGGTCACTGATGCGTAAATTTTAAAATTCTATCCATGCAGTAATAATTCAAAACCGATGGTGATTTTATGTTTAACCTAAAAATGTAAAATTTTGCTAAAATATCAGTGACATGCCCGACGAATTAATTGTTAATGCAAATTGTCTTTTGCAGCTGTATCTTTGTGTTATAACATAGTTATCCTTATAAACATCTTATCATTTTGGGAAGAGGGAAGCAAAGCCGTTTTCAGATTTATAATACGCAGCATAAGCTCAGGTCTGCTTCAAGCTTCGTCTACACCTAGCACAATTTGAACACTCTAGATTAATCAAGGAGATTGTAAGATAAATTAGGCCTCCAAATTAATTAGAAGGATACAATAGTATAGTGACCGAGACGGGCAAATCACGCGGAAATTAATTTTGTCTTTCTCCGTACAAAAAGTGCTCCAGGCCATCATTCAAATCGATATTTTGTGCTGGTGTGGAATTCTGGGAGCGATTGACTTCGGTTAAATTATGCAGATTAAATGTGGGTGCCAGGTCGTCGAAAAGTAAATTGAAATCCATCTGTTTCGAGTATAGCTTGCCGATCCCGTCAAAATAGCGACTTAAGTGTGTCAGGCCATCTTCGATCAGCTTATCGTACATTAACTTGGAGAGCTTTTCACGCTGCGAGTAACTAAGATGACGAACGGCCAGTTGAACATCGGCTAGGCGACAGTGAAGGTTCAGGTTAACGCAGCGGCAACTGAAATGGTTTCAAAGACAGTATTGTGCATTAGAAAATGTTAGAATGATCTGTAGACTAGCAGAGAATGTAATAAGTGTATAAATTTGGAAAGCGCATACATGAATTGAAAAAACATAATTTTCTAGAATTTATTCATTTTAATACATGCACATGAATATTCGTTCAATGTGTTCTGCCTGGCTTGAATTATGTCCTAGCCATTAGGGAGAAAAATCATTACATTTGATTAGAAGAAATAAATGTTATCTTAAGTGCTATTGTTGTCATTATTAATAGGTAATGTTTATCGAAATTAATGTGAAATGCATTTCGTGTGACGTCTGAGGCGATTAATACGCTATAATTAATTCTCTTTTAAGTAGTTTCTTTAGAATCCTTATAGCCGCCCGCGTTCGTAGGATTACGCTTTTATCAGCTCCTCTGCAAGGCCATACACAAATGCAACAAACTTTTAGTTTGGCGGAATTTTGCGTGGAAATTTGCGTTGGAGGCGTTTTAGGTCATGAAAACTGTTTTTTCGCCAAAGGAATTACCGTAAGACACCGTCCATGGTTTTCGAATAGAGTTGGTATGAATGTTTAAGAGTTTGCGTTGAATGCATTTTTTTTCCAGGTAACGATTCAAATGAATAAAAAAAAGGTTTTACATTAAGTGCATTGTGTATGCACGGTATCTAAATCTATAGACGTGTGCTGAAGCGCTGCGAATGTACATTATATATAGGAAACACGCTGTCTTTCACAACAGTTGCAAATAACCAAAAAACCCGCATACCTATGCTTTTGACGGTGATAAATTCGAATAATGCAGATGGTGGTAATGAAGACTAGGAGGAAAAGAGCAACGGCTATGACTGCCATTGCTATCAGCTTGGTGTCTTTATGAAAGAATTCTGTAATAGGAAAATGTTATAAGCCCCTTATCATGGATAGACATCAATGGAAAAGATAGGCTAAAGCGGTGATGCTCAAGGATTGCTCGTTGCAAAACGTTGGGCAGAATCGCTTAAGAACAATATCTCTCATTGGTAACTTATAGTATCTGCATTTCCCCGCTAACAGCAACTTTATTCTTATTAGATTTGACATATATCTTGTTGCTTTAAATACAGTTTGACAGATTTAAGGGAAAGTTCTTCATCAATGTGGTTATGAGAGGAGCGGGCATTCCTGAGTCCGGTATCTGAAGGTGACTCAGGAGCAAAAAGAGGGAATCAAAATATGCCTTTATTGGGATCCCAAAAAATGGTTGGATATTTTGCGTGAAGTCAAGCATTCATATTTTGGGTAAGCCTATATACATGTATTTGTGCTTTTCATCATTTTTTGTCTAAATTCATTTCTTTAATAATCAGTATTTCTAATTTTTTAATAAAAATGTAGACCCATCACTTGTAAATTATTAATGACCTAGATTTTCAAAAAAATGCTTTTACGATTGTCTTCGTTATTAATATTTCCACACAAAAAAATATCATGGGATTTTGCTTTTTATAAACTGTATTATTTCTGCTTGAGTTCCCTTAACTAATATGCCTAACCAGTTTCTTTTTGAGAAATTTAGGGAAATAAATTCTAATTTGTTAATTTTTCTAATATCTTTGCCTTAATCAATAATATTTTTAAGGAAATTTCCTACAAAAAATAGGCTCAAACACACGATTTGTATCTCATTATTTCAAGTTTCATAAACAGTCGCAGCGTTCACATTATCTATATTTGAAAAGAATGTAAGACAAATCCTCAAAATGAAGATGTTGTCTTAAAATATTGAAGATGAGGTCTGGTGGACTTGCATGGTTATCCACAAAACCTCAGTTTTTTGTGACATCCTTCATAGATCATTATTGCTATGGAAAGAAAGGACACCTGAATTGCATGCACAGTCCAGGCTTTCAACGGTTACGTATCTTTTCGACCAGACACGAAACAGCTGAGAGTAAACGACAGCAGTATGTCGAAACAATGAAATCTGGAACCACCATGCAGACAATGCGAGTTTAGCAAACTATCTTGAGCTATGAGCAATCATCTTAAGAGGAACAATAACAACATTGCTTAAAGCCTTCTAGTAAGGCTTTTACTATCTCAGGGATTAATGCGAAGCCATTTCTGTTTTTGTGACGCACTGCATGGCCCAACTCAATATCACAGAACAAAGGCTTTGCCACTTTAGTGTTTAGTAATTATTTTCATCTCCACACAACTTACCTTTTTATGCAAGAGATTTCAAAAGCAGACTTACCTATCCATTCCAAGCTAGTAATATATCTCCCGGAAGTGAAGCAGCCATTGTAGTCGTCACTTCCCGTATCGTTGGTCCCCAGCGTCCAGTCTCCAGATCCGAATTGCCTTTCCATGCCAACTATTCCATTTTTCTCCATTTTTATGAATGCCTTTGTTGATGATTCGGTATTTCTCTGCCATTGTTCGTCTTTTCCCATTGGCGAAATCGTCCACAGAATTGTGCTCCACACTCGAGGTCCCAACTCCGGAAACGGAAATGCTGTTGCCCTAATTTCACTGCCAGCTTTTGTACTTAAGTTTATTTCATTTTGCGATTTTTTCTCTGTAAGAACAAAATCTTTCCTCGTTGCAACTTTTGGATATTTTCCTGTGACAACTTGACCTTCTCTGGAGGTTTTCAACTTCGAAGGAATTGGACCCGCGAACCATTTCGAGGGCTCAATTTTTTTGGTTGACATTCGTGACGAAGATTCTCGCAAGCGTGCACTCACTTGATTAACATCCATGGTCTCCACCAGTTTACCGTTTGCATTCTTTACAATAACACTGGTATTGATCGGTGAAAAATCGTTCGCTGGTTTCGCAACGGTCGTAATTGGCAGTGGAAATTGTTCGGCGACAGTGGACTCTGGAAAGTTTTTGTTTGTCGCCCCAGGAGGCGAATCGATTGGGTAATCTGGGCCTGATTCTGGATACGCCGTAATTGGCACTGACCATTGGATTTCGTCTATCTTGTTCGGAACGTTTTTCTGCACCAGGCTTGCGTGCGAACCCATAAACTGAAGCGAGTTTCTGACCACTTCTGGATCGGACATAATTGACAGGAGCGGCTGCTTATTGGCAATCATTTTTGCCAAAACGCTCTTCGCGATCCCCTGAGGCAGGTTATCTAGCATCGAAGCGGAACCAAGGCCTACATTCGGGTGCTTGGCAGCATCGATACCATAACGCTGATGTACCCAATCATCCAAATATGGTCGAAGTTCTAGCAAACTTTCCAAGAACGAATCGAGTTGGCTTGACGTGTTTCCTTGACGAATTGCATCTGCAAGGATCCGATAATGCTGCGAAAATTTGTCTTGCATTTTTGAATCATCTTGATGGTCCGATGGTTGGACTAGGATGTCCTTCTCGAAAGCTTGTGAAAAATTTGGGAATTGTTGATGTTCAATTGGGACGTTATGGGAAGTTATACGATACTCATTTGGAAAGTCTTGAGGAAAGTCTTGATATCCATTAGGGGCGTCTTGATTTCCCCTTGAGAAATATTGATGCTCTTTTGGGAAATCTTGATTTGCGTTTGGGAGAAACTCTGCTGGAAGAACTTGATGACCCTCTGGGTAATCCTCTTGCTCCTTTCCAAACTGGTGTTTCATGAAAAACTTTGGGAATTCTTGATGTCCCATTGGGAAGTTATGACTGGTTTTTGGAAATTTATTTGGAAAAGCGGAATATCGAAGCATTTTTGGGAAATCTCGATTTGTCTTTCGGATAAGCTCTGCTGGAAGAACTTGGTGCTCATTTGAGAAAAGCTCTGCTGGAAGAATTTGACGCTCCCTTGAGTAACCCTGTTGCTCCTTTCTAAACGTTTGCTCTTTGGTAAACGTTGGTAATTCTTGATGTCCCATTGGAAAGTTATGACGTGTTTTTGGAATCTCTGTAGGCTCTTGATATTCATTCGGAGCATGTTCTTCTGGATTTGCCATTGGGAGAAGCTCTTCCGGAAGAACTTGATGCTCCTTGGGAGACGCTTTGTTTTTCGTTTGGAAAATCCCGTTTTTGTCTGGAAGTGCCCTGTCTCCCTGCTCCAGTCTGTGCTGGAAGAATGCACGAAAACGTTCTTTGCGGTTCCTTCCGTAATACTTCGGTCGTCTTGGAGATTCAATGATGCGGAGGACGTCCGGGTCATCAGCATCGATGGCATTCGGATCGATAATTGGAAATCCGAGGCCAGCGTTTTCAATAAGCGTCTCCGTCGTCCGAACAGCGCTGATGGCCCCTGGGTGGGATTCCAGCAATAAAGGATTGATTGAATTATCCGCGTCCGCATCATCGCCGTTGTCGATAGCAATCTGCTGATCCGTCGGCCGATAAACATCGACGGCCCCCACGCGACGCTCACCCAATAAACGCGCGATTGAATTATCAGCAGTTCTCGCGTTATGGTCTCCGATGTCTAATGGAATGACAACTGGTGGTGCTATTGTTATCGCTTTCGCGCCTATCGAAGGCATCCCAGGAAATGCGGTAATGGACTTGGGACGAGTCTTCGAGAATGACGAGAGCCCGGGAGCCAAATAAAAGTACTTCCTGCGAGAAGCAAGCTGCACCGACTGCCACGCTCGATCATCACCGTTTCGACGACTGTCATCTTGGATGGCACTTCTGCGGTGGCTGCCATCATGATTGGCGTTTTCGTGCTGCTGACGGCCATCTTGAAGGGAGGTTTTGCGGTAGCCACCCTCATGGACGGCGTTTTCGTGATAGTGGCCGTTTTGGTTGTTATCCAATTGGCTGTCTAGAAAAGAAAACAGAAATTTGGAATCAACGCGACCAGTTTTCTGCAAATTTTCAGGAAATTAAAGATCTCGTTTGCACATGTGTGATAACTATACAGTGTACATGTTCTTTGAATAAACTCCCATCTCTCCTGGTTTGATTTAGGGCTGGCAGAACCAGTGAAAATATTGAGAAAAAGGAAGTTGAAATAATGTATTCAACACTTACAAGCCAGGAAACTGGCGCATTTATAGATATTAAAAAAATGTATTTTTGTTCAGCAAGTAGATGAACTTTAAATCGGGATAGCTCGTTTTGTGAAAAAATGATTGCTTTTTTTAAATGTCTAACTTGACAAATATTTCTCATGAATGTCTCAAGCGAAAAGTACAGAAACAGCAGTAAGATATTGGCATTTTTTAAAGCATCTGCCTGCTTTTACCCCTGGTGGCTATCAAGTGGTTTCTGCAGGGAATACATGAAAGAGTTGCGATGATAATGTTTTGCATAATTTATTTGAAGCACGATACGTTTTCCACATTTGATGTGGAAAATGTATTCCCAATCCTATGTTTTAAAATGACGTTGCATTTTGATGCTATACACAGTGTACACCTATGAGATCCAATAGGGATTTTTGTCAATTTGGGTAAATATTATCTTGAAAATAAATATATAAGTAAATATAATCATAGAATAAGAAATGGCGTTATTGTGAGTTGTTTTTTTGGTTTCCAGTACTAATTAAAATAGAAACGACCGCATTCCTGCTCCCTGTGTAAAATGGATGCAGGAGCATAATAACCATTTTTGCATTAATTAAATGCATTGAGCAATATATTTCAAAATGTTTTGAAATGCATTTTAAAATGCTTTGAGCAATATATTGGTAATGCATTTTGAAGTACATTTCAGATATGCAATATATAATCGATGTATTTATAAATGCCTCATATGTTCCAATTGATACATAGTTTGAAATGCATTCACTTTCTTCACTTCAAGGTAGCTTTACTTTCTTTCCTCACCTTTTGTTTCTGCCTAAAATGGCGCAATTTTTAGTCGCGTAATGCAGTTTACCGTTAACGTAATACATTTTCTTTGCTCAGACAGCATTGCAAATTTATCTTATTTAATATACAATCTAGTGTTTACGTTAGTTGTGAGATATTGGTTCAAGATGGGCATTCAAATACGTGTACTTGTTTATTGACTTTATATTTTTTAAATTTAAATTTAAAGGCACTTTCGTATGTTAAGCCATTAATGGCACATTTAAGTGCCATTATTTCTTGTATGAAACGAATCGGTAATGGTTTCTTATATAGCAGTGTGCTTGGTTGCATTGCAGAACTAGCCGTTCTTTGCTTTTTACACTAATGGCATCGATGCCATACATTTGAAGATCAACAAGTCAAACGACACGCCATTAAAGAGGCGAAGTTCTTGCCAAGGAAGAAGGCACTTTGCCGTTAATGAAGAGACTTTTTGATATTTGCTCACACAATTTCCAATTAGGTTGGTTTGCTACGCTTCTCTAAGCTAACAGTAAGGTCAATTGGATGTTCTTTAGCACAGGGTCTGAAGAAGGCAATGTCTAAAAAAGCCGTACTGTACAGTTTGCAAGTAAAATAATGTTCAATAGAATTTCTTTTGGAAACATCATATTTTCTTTCAATTTTTCTGTTCTGTTTCATTGCATACGTACCCACTCTCATGCAAAGCCGATTACTTAGGGGCTCTGGATTTCTTTGAACATAGGTACGCTTTCTTTTTTTTCTATTTGTGATAATGGCTTAGGTATCTTTTTCTTATATAGTATGGATTTCTATAAAGTAGCGAATGAAGGCTTATTTTAAGACGGATCACCAAAGAAAAACTTCAATGGTTACTTCAGCTTAAGGATATAATAAATTGAAATCATATTTTTGTATTGCCAATCGTGAGAAAATTTACTTGTAGAAATTTTAGAAATTGCTTCACAAAATATAATGATTTTTTTTACATTGGGGAAAATAAGAAAACCTGCAATACTTATTCTAATGTTATTGTAATTAACGTATTTGCCAAGCTACCCACATGTTTGGTCGTTTTTACTCATACAATAATATATTTATTAGTTTTGTGCGTGTTTTTCCTTCTTGTATTTCAAGATTGTCGCTGTGTTAAATATTTTCATTGGGTGTAAACTGTCATTAAATATTTAAGCCCAATGCTGTTAATTTCACACGCGTCGATGCGTGAATACTAAGGTTCACTTTTTCGTTTTTTATTGATCGCAATTTGTATTTAGGAGCGTCTTCAAAAATGGATAGGTGGAAGACGTTTTCACATCAACACCCAGCATTTAACACTTAATTGGCCACCATTTTCAACTTTCTGATTTGACGTTATTGATTTCTTACCGAAATTCTTTGGGATCATCAAATCGTCGTTCCATGGAGTCTGGAAAGGAATAAAATTGGATTCTTGAATTCCAGTGCGCCTTCTAACACAATGAGTTTTAAAATCACCCGTATTTCAGAAATTCGGCCACACAATGCAATAGAACTATTTTAAATATCTCATGGATTTGAATGCCCTGCCATTATATTACATTGCTACCGAAACGCTCTTCAATTGGGTTTAATCAGTCACTTAGCATGCATTATGTTATTGCTGCAGTTCCCTGAAAAGGGCAACCACTGCCAACTTCGAGGTTGTGCAGCGGTGAAGGTTTCTGGAATTCTCAAAATAGAATCATTCCATTGAGCTCATTAGCTATTAAAATCAGATTTAAACCATTGCTATTGCGGTATTATATTAACAATAGATAGCTGATGACATCACGTGGGCAAAAAAACAGAAAACGATATAATCTACATAAAATCCAGCTTATGTAGCCTACCAATGGTTATTTCTTGTGAAGAGAAGACGATTTTATTTATGAAACATTTCCTAGACGTAATTAACTCTATCAAAAGATCTTAGCACAAATAAACGTTGCCAAGATGTTAACACTTATTCATTCTCAGTCATTCTATCTGGGTCAAGAACGGTTGACACACAACGACCGATAGACTTGGCAGCGGCCTCCTATACTGTCTAGTCACTAAATCCTAACCCATCCTCAGATTCAGATGTCTAAGCGTGACCATTAATCTCAAGCTATACCAATTAAACCATTCTTATCATTTCCTGATGGCATTTGCAGACGTAACAGAGCTTGTGGCGAAACTAAAGTAGCGATATGTAAGCGCTGCATTTAATTTTCAAGGAAGTGATTTGAATAGCTTTTTTTCTTATTTTAGCATGTCCTCTGATGCGGGCGAAATTATAATTCATTTAATCTTTACTCTTACGACATTTCAAGTTTTTAAGAAAATATATGCTTGCATTTTAAGTCGAGAATAGTTCAGCGAAGGAGAACCATTTAAAGCGAAAAACACCAATAAAATAAGCATTTTTTTTCATCCTCTTTGCGCTGCATTTTTGTGCTTTTTAATAAATAAATAGAACAATGATTTAACATGGAATGTAAATTGAAACGCGAATTCCATTTTGCTGCAGTCTTGTGAATACTAATTTTTTGCAATTGAAACGATAAGGAATGAAATATTCCTACGCTTGGAAAGAACATTGCTTTTCATGCAATAATTATTTATGTTAAAGGTACATCCTATAGATACAGGAGTTAGGGTCGCTTGATAAAGGAACTGACGATGCTGATAGAAATTCCTTGCATGCATTTTGTACGATAAAAATCCATCCAATTCGAAGAAGGTTCGCAATGCGATTAATTTTCAACATAATCATAATATATTTCGAAATCGCCATTTTATCCGTCACGCTTGCGATTGGCACTAAGATAATTGAGAAATTGTTGGGTTTACTAATGCATGGCACAAGAAGCTTGGTCGATAATATACATGTACGTCTTTTACATTAGTTGATCGATACTATCAGTTAAGCGCATTTGCACTTTACGTGTAATCTTATAGAAACTTCGTTTAATCTTATACAAATTTCATTTTAGTAAAGAGTATAGTATTGCCTCACTTTTGTACTCTTTTGTATGACAGGGTCTCGTGCACTTTCTTGAAGTCCTGAAACCAAAGCGTAATTTAAGCTAGCCTGCGAACTTAGCATAATGAAAGCATAAAAACGAAGCACTTATTGAAATGCTAACCACTACTGCTTTGGCTTTCGTCTCACCTTCAATATTGACGTTATCAGAATGATAGCCAGCAGAGTACGAACAATGCCCGAGGAGGAGGGATAAGCATAACTGCAAGAACATAAATATGGAAACAGCTTCAAGCATTTCATCCCTCTTTTGACCGTTTTCCCTGCACCGGCCATCCCATTTTTCGATCGTTGGAAATCCGTGTTCGACTTTTTAACCCCGCTGCAAATCGATTCCGAAGTACATTACCCAAAGTGGTGTTTTTTCTATTATCTTCATGAATAGCCAGCCTGGAACATGTCAAAGCGTATCAAAAGCCGCCGTAAGCCTTCCTATATACATTATTCATAAACTGTAAACATTGCCCGGTTCTTGGTGACCTAAAAGTAATATTTAGGGGTGAACACGCTTTCGAAAAAGTTTAACACGTGCGCTGTGCATGCTTTCAGTTTCTTAAATTTCTAAAACTGCACGCGCGTCTGACACTGCAGAATAATGCACATAACATTTCAGTTGTTTGCGAAATTTGTTTGACTCAGATGCCATAGCTGCATTTTGTTGTACTGGCTTAGTCTGTGATTTGTTAAGTTATATATACACATCGCTCGAAGCTAGCATCAAATTTCGCTTTTTTATGAAAAAATAACTGTTTCAAATCAGTATACTGCTAGCCAGTGGATGCATCAATAACTTAAACTGGACAATTTTTTATTATTATTGAATTTTATCGGCCACTCCGATCACTGAACCAACTTGCTTACATTGTTCAGTGATACGTATCCGCTGTAATTAGCCTTTACAAGTTATGTACACTTAGGTTTTAATCCACCCTGGTAATTGGGTTGAGCTTTTTTTCTAATTTTTCTATTCGTATGATTTTCTATTATTTCTCTAATATTTTATATTCCTATAATTTGCATTAGATGACCTTAAAAATTTAAAACAATTTCAAACATGATTCATTGGATGCCCCTGATTGTGGGCAATCACTACTGGCGCTTTAGCTGTGTTGTGATGCATATTTGTGTTGATATTTTCAGTTGAATTTACGTAATGCATTTTTAATGCATTTTTGCATAATTATTATCTAATTAACGAAATGATATAAATTTTGTCAAAAAATTGTAAATGACTTGCTGCAAATATTTATTTAAAATATAGGTATCAACAGTTTCCTACAGTTGTATATACATTAATTTATTAACTATGTACGAGAAAGTGTATGTATGTAGGATAAAAGAGATGACATGTAATGAAATGGAGAGAGAGTTTACGAGAAAGTTTTACAAATTGGCTCATAAAGACAAGCCAGTTTGTGACCTCCTGGGGACGTTTAAGCATCATGGATCTGTACAGGACAGATTCATTGCTTAAATGGGTCTTCCTGGAATTATAGGTGTTCATGCGCAGATGCAGCTTGAGTAAACGTCATCAAAAGGTTTCCAATTGCTTTTTCTGTAGCACTAGTTTTGCAAAACTCTACTTAACGTTCACCAGTTTCATCACCAGTTATCATATTTACTTTAAAAAAAAGAATAATTAGAAAATTACACGATGCCACACTATTTTCCTGGTAATGGGAGAAGCAGTGTGAACCATGTTTATATCGAGATATTACTTTTGCAGATATCTTTTGCATGACAGCTCATGACAATGAAGCAGTATAACGAAATTTCGATAACATCTCAACATATGAAGGGCGCCAAACCATAACGTTGTAAGTGCCCAATAATTTTTTATTCCCCCACCCCAAAACAAAAATAGTTTTTAAGCTTTATATTGCACCCCTAGACCCTGTACATCCGTTTGTAGCAGTAAAATACCTATTTCCTGATTGGATCATGGAAAGTGCAGAAACACATTTGAACACTAAAAACTGCACATATCCGAAGGAAAAATGATAAATATGGTTAAGAGTGTGTGTGTGTGTGTGTGGTGGGGGGCAATTTGAGGTGGAGGCGAAATCCCCTTCCTGAAAAAAAATATGAAAATGACCATAGAAACCATCCTATAGTGTTCCGAAACAAAAATTTCAAAAGCAACTTTTTAAAACCTGACGGCAAAATGAAGGAATAAATGACATCAATGCGCTACTGCCCTACTTACCACAAGAGAAGGCGTTTCGACCGTTTATTGGTGGTACAAATGGCGTATCACATACAACTTTCTGAAAAACATTTTAGCAAAAAAAAATTGTTCATTACGTTCTCGTTTCTGCTTTTGTAATTAATCGTGAGTATTGTACAACGTCTGAACTTGTTGTTGAACGAAATCGAATTAGTGTAATTTATATTTTTCCTCAAACTATTCAGTTTTTTTACCTCTCGCAAAAAGTTTTTTTGGCACTTGGTAAGTTATGGTCTGGCACCCTTTAAATACGGAAAAATCGTTAACACCCAAGACTGAAATGGTCCCAGGTGAGAACGGTACGTCATAGAAATAAAATGAGACTCCAAGTATTTAGTTCACCTTGATTTGTTAACCCCTGGCGCTAATTCCCCACTTTAGAGAAGTGCTCGTGCGTCCTCTGTGTTTTGCCTAATGCACCATTTACTCGACTAGAGCTCTAACAGCACGGTAATTTAGCGCCAACTTTTGCCCTTATTTACTTTTCCAGAGCATCGATAAATCGCCATGGTAGCTTCACATCGATCGAGGATGTCGATCTCATTGTTTCACCTCGAGTTGAGTCACTCGACTGACTCAGAAGCCGGTGAAGCGCTGGCGAGGGAAGACCTGATCCCACCGCCTCCGAATCGCTCACATTTCACCACTTGGTCCGCTCGTGGTCTCCATCGGTGAGAGGCTTTAGCGTGAAGCGTACCGGAAGTGCAGATGGCAACGGCAGAGTCGCTTTCGACCCGCGGATATGAAACCACTGACGGTCATTATGCAGTTAACGAAAGTCTGCTGGCGAACGTCACTGGCGCGGCACCACTGGACGCAAGTTGCAGCCTGTTCGGAGATGACGGACACTGGAAATGTGTAAGTGGATTTTCATTTTTTTAAAATTTCGATGGACGCAATAATTATTACACGCATTTCAACCGAGCGCAAGTTGCTGGTAAGGGGGAAGGTGCTAGTGAGAGAGGAATGCTGGAGTGATTCCAAAGTGAAGAGAAATGCCCATTTAACGTTAGCTTCTAGTTTGGATTTCAGCGGTGAAAATGGAAATGGTAATAACATTTTTCCATTTATTTTATTTTGTTAAAATGTAGTAGATCAACGGTTTTTCAGTTCTGGCACTTGCTTTTCAAGTTTTCTGAAATACATTTGCCCAACTTGAATGACAGAATAAATAACATAATTGCGTGACTATTACCCTGACCACATTTTTATTTCGAGAGTTAACCCTCCTTGACAGAATAGCTCTGCTCTCTGCAAATTAGTTCCCACTTTCATTTATTAGCTTTGATTATTAAATGAACTAAAATTGTTGGCAATCATTTTCGTTCAATTCAATTCAGCACTCTAATAACAACAAAGATGTCCCATGTGGTAGTAGGGTGTGTAATCATCAGTCCATTTATTATTTATTTGTTGTTCGGTGATTACCGACGCATTTTGACGGTTACAGTCATTATTGTCGAACTGATTTTCTGCTAGCTTAGGGCATCTTTTGGAAGAGAATGTTAACGTCTAATGACTTGCACCAATAATATGGATAAGAATGTTGAGTATACCGCAAAACAATAGCTTACAGTTCACGAAAGAAGACACGATATTTGCATAGTAACACACAACTCTTGCAATTCCATCTGCATAAATTTGAATGCAATTTTTAAATTATACTGTTTTTAGTGAAAAACACATGTTTGCATGAGTGCGAAATATAGCAAGTTATTTGGGAAATAGCATTTAAGTTTCCATTCCTTATGGAATGTCAACTATGTTGCCTTTTTAATTGCATTTTTGAGAAAAAAGTAAAAAGGAAGAGTGTAAGCATGGTTTTCTCGTCTTATATTCGACGTTGAATTCTGTATTAATGGAATGACTTTGTCCTCTAACTTTTTAAAAAAAACCTAAATATGAATTCCCAGTGTGTAGAGCGCACGCGTCTATAGCTTTGGAGTGAACAGCTGTAGCTTCTGTGCTATAATTCTTACAATCCCATGGATTAACCCGAGATCTTATAACTAGTGTTCCGGCTCCACGTTTAACTGATTAAACCATTGAAGTTGATCATATTACAAAACTGGCTTTGCAGATAAAAGTTTACGCGCAACGAAATATTTTGATTAGTTTTTGAGCTTTTACTTCTAATTTCAGGCGCGTGTCATATTAAAAGTCATATTCTTAAAATTAGAAAACTAACATGAAACACAAAGTACAATTTTATTTCATTTAATACGTAAACAAAAAACGACGTTTGAGATGTGCCCGACGTAGTGGTATATCTAATTAATAAGATAGTGTGAAAGCCCACATGTAGCTGGGTGGGTCTCTATATACACACTGTACATGTAGCATCGTATTCTACATGCATAGAAGCAATTATAAACCTTCCAAACCCACTAATACTAATGTTTATTGTGCTGATATCGTTAAAGCATTACTCATGAATGCATTTCTTACCTGTATGTTTACCATGAGAACTTAAGCATAGTTGGATCAAACAGCACTGCTTTTAAGCCCGCATCGGTGTAGTGACACTAAAATGCTCTTGTTTTTCCACCTTGAAATTGGATTTATTTGAGCGTAACCGGGTACTTGTGCGCTTCAGTAACTACTGTCCACAGCGTCCGTATTTCCAAATAAACTCTGGTCAATCGATACTTGGTGATTCAAGAGTGTGAAATGTTTCGTGTACATATATCAAGCCTTTCGAAACGCTTCATTACTCTCTAATTCGTTTTAAAGTAGCATAGCTTACTGTGTTTTATCTCTTATATTAAGGGAAAGTTACTTTAAATTTGAACTCGTTCAGTATATTGCAATCCAAAAAACAAACGTTTACTTAACCGTTCTTAAAAATATTAATTGTTTTATATGTAAATGTTTTAACTCGATAAAGTCGAGCAACTTTTCATTACTGTGAAAATAAATTGCCTGTCTGCTTTGCTGCGCATTAACATTGATAGCAAACTACATGTGCATGTACGTGTATGACGCCACATACCGTATACGACGTAAAATTCCATCAGGTATAAAATGATTAGCCCTTCATAAAGAAGACGGGTCTTTTTATCAAATTTGGCGGATGGGCACATCTACGTAACCTTATTTCCATCATCGCTCCCTCTTTACGGGTGTTTTCACCCAAGCGTGTTGTCTTCATTAAAGTTGGTACAGCCTCTCTTGTAATATAAAACGAGTGTTCATTTCACGCTCAAATAAGTTAGTATTTGGTGTAAAATTACAAGTCAGACATAATTTCAGCGAAATTAATCGAAATATTACATATACGCGATTATCTTCAGTACAAGAGGACAAGGAAGCAAGAGAAGGAAATCTTGGGTCATTCCAAGGTTGCTCCGTCATGCATAAGCAATGAAAAAAGCAATCTTGTTTACCTTTCTTTGTACGTTTTATTCGTAATTAGCAATTACTGTTATCCCAATTAAAGATGTTTAGTTCGATTTGTTCAACTTTTTAAAGAAATGCATCAAAAGGTTTGTTAGATTCTGAAACCTTTGCACGCGGAACGAATTTGCAAGCAATTAAAATATCTAGTATTAAAAATATGATAGCAATTTTATATTTAGGAGAACATTAGATTCTTTTTAAGAAAATTTTAAATACACGGTAGTGTATCGCATACTAAATAACCAGCTGCATATGATAGTAAATTAAAAGCTGAAAAAATTAATAGAATTAAATAAGCATATTAATTTAAATTGATTAGTTGTTATGTTCATGGCTTTGTGTTTAAAACCATTTTGTACATGTCGATTTACTACGCATTTCAACCGCAGCTGGACATGTAATTATTGATATTGCCCTGGCATAATTTCATCAAATTTTAAATGCTTTCTTGCATTCGTAATTGTTTTGAGTAACAATCACTCAAGTATTTACGATATTACAGGTAAAACGATTATTAAATGCGATCACTAAGCAATTATTTTATATTCTCAACACTGTTGGCTTTGTATTATTACTATTTACGCACTAATGAAACATTAGATATCCGTTAAAGGTTAATTATCCGTACAGAAAACTCAAAATGAATCATACTCTCTAATAAATTAGATTTGAAAATAGTAGATGTTGAGTAATTTTGCAACGTTAAACTTAATACCGTTGAACCGTATTATATACCGTAATTATATACAAATTCATAAGTAGGAAAAGTGCAAGTGCTTATTAATTTAGCAATAAGAGCAGTTTTGATATGATCGAATTAAATAGCAAATCTGCAATATCATGTTATGTTATTTTAGGTCGTGATATACTTAACTTGTTGTCATTATTTCCCAGTGAATATTCTTTCCCATAATTCATGACCACTTAATCCTCTGATATCCTGCCAGATTTTTACGGTATTTAGTTATGGTAGAAGCCTCAAACTCATTAATCTTCTACCTTGTCAAAATGGTTTTCCCGTCTAACTTTTTCTTATGCGACGGCAACAATATATAGAAATTGTTTATTACCACTTTTAAACAGGCCAATGCAGTATGGATGTATAATTAGACGTGAAAGCGCTGACTAATATTAAATTCATATGCAGAATTATGTAAATTATACTGGAGCTTATAAGAAGCAAACTCTAGCCCATTAAATCTGCTCCTGTTTTATAAGCCGCAGAAGTACAGTATAGCATCGATAATATGCAAGTAGTACTTTTAGAGCAAACTAACGTTGAAGGCTATTATGCCCAAACGGTGACAAAGACGATGGCTGTGCCATCAAACTGGGTAGAATTTGAATTTCGTGCAGGTTCATTGTTGCTGGAAAATTTAGGAAATGACCTGTGATCCGCGAGCAGTTCCCAAACGTGTCACGAAATCATTTGAGTAATTTTTCCAGGATAAGATTAACCCTTAAGCAAAAATAATCAGGTGTTTATGACCCCTGGAGAATGGCCTCTGGAGATGTATTTGTAAATATCATCATTTGTGTTTTAGGTTTTATAAAAAAAGAATCGTGTACACGGTTCTTTAATAATAAATATTTTTGGACCAATTTATTAGAAGAATGTTAACTGAAATGCATTATTTGTAGTCAGTTTTTAAAAATATTTACCTAAAGAGAACCTTTTTGTTACTTTCTTAACTAATTTTTTATGAAAATGTTAATTAAAATCCGTTAATTGTGGTGTTGCCTACGAATTTCCCTTAATAATGAAAAGTTTATAAGCTGTTTTCTTTATATTAACAGGACATTAGTAGTCAATGGAGCTATTCTTATTAAAAACACCTTCCGCCTTACTTTTCTAATAATCCCCACTCATGCATTTATAAGTAGGTACACAGTATGTTATAAAGTTAGATTAATATCGGAGATGAACCATTGCGAACAACTGTTTAAGAACATTGTAGGGCGATTTCGTTTCTCTGCCCTTTCGCAGGTTTATTTATAAAGATGCTACAGCTGTTTGGGCCCCTTGTTGCTCATAAAATGACTCCCTAGTGATGCCACCGCTTTAACAAAATGTAGCGGATTTACTTGCACGTCTGTTATTTCTGATAGTACCGTTTCGTTGTTATTGCTGTTTGGGTAAAGAAATGTTGGCTAATGGAGCATTTTAAGATAACATGATGCCGACATGCCGTAGAATACACCTGCGCTTTATGGTAGCCGATCGATCAACCAATCTAGAGCTGAACCATCAAGTTTGGCGAGTTTTTAATGGAGGGTAAGAAAACGTTACAGAAGACAAGTGATGTACGAATGTAGTTCGCCGGTTAAAGAACAGTAAGGCAAAATTACAACTGAGTAAACCTCCTGAAAAAAGGCAATTTCCGTGAAAGATATGCACGCGTCATGATGCGTGCAGAAGATACTGTTTAATCATTTTTCTTGGCGCTATACAGTATCTTGGCAATGGCCAAATGCGACTTTGATCACACATGCAATATGCCACGTTTTCGTTGCACAATCATCGTACCCGTGGGCTATCATCATAACCGTTCCACATACATGTAATTACCGTTTGGCTCTTCACCATAAACTTATGTGGAAGTTTTCCTATCGTCTCACTAATGTTAAACTACGTACATTTCCCAAGAGCCGTATTGTGCGCCTTGGATGTCTCCTATTTTAATTGCTTGCACCTACCTGAAAGTGCGTGGCATTGCGGGTGCCGGCCTTTCATACACTAGTTTTAAACTTGATCGTTAAATTTATACATATTTTAAAATATTGCCACACTCGCTGCCTTTGTAAGCGTGGCAACTTGATAAATGTCAAGTTTTTTATAGTATTGCAGTTACGTTTTCATAAATTAATCACAAACGGAGCATTTTTTTCATCTGCAGAATAGGGCACATGCCCATGAATGAACTAATCATATTGTTATCCTTCTTTACTATCTAAATCTACTCCTACGAAAATATCACATCCTTCTAAGCTTAATGCACTTGATTCTCCAGACGTCTTGCATCAACGAGCTTCTGATTTGTACTAGAGATATTTACCCAAGCTTAGCACAAAAGGTAATGAGATACTCGCGTAGGCATCTTTGACATGGCAACAAGAGTGCTCAATGAGGATGTGCTTTTAACTTTCAGAATGAACGGCCCCAATGCTTACCAGTCTGCCACACAACAATTTGTAATCCGCAATCCCTTTGGTACATAGATTAAAACATAATTGTACAATTCCATCGTTCTAAGTTAAAATGATATTACTTTTTCTTCATTGAATTTCGGCGAAATTAATTCTCACCATCATGTATGTGGCTAGATGATATTCGATGAAATTTCTTCATAGTTCAACATTGCATCTCCAAATAATGATACACCAAGTTAAAAGCATTTAAGCAATCATACTTGTCATCGATTTCAGCCTTTGTATTTAAGTTCGAGAGGGCGGTAATTTTATACACTGAGCTCAATAAATGGCGATATCCGGGTATTGAAATTTAAACTACTTATTTAGTTGTTATTCCAATTATAGGATTCAGTTCAGTTCACTGAGGGAAAATTATTCGACTACATCAGTCTACATGTATGGTACTGTATATTAAATGACTATACCTGTCGTAGGTGGTAGGTGTTATACATGTACGTAAATTGCACACGCTGTAAAATTTCGCTTGTTCAATTACGTTTTTAGATGGTCAAGTCCGGATATATAAACTATACTTAGCATGATATTATTTGTTACATTTGCGGTGCTTTTATTCGATTTACAGGGCTAGATGAAATATGACAAGTCGGATGCATTGCTAAGTGTGTCAGTGTAAAGAAATGCTAAGTAAAATTTCTGTTTGCGCACTGGCACTTTAATTATCGGTGCTCTTTTTTTTTGGTACATCGTCATTGTAGATTATCTTCGTCCCATCATGCCTCGCGCACGTACTTTCTTAGGTTAATATCACTGGAATATTGCTCCAATAACTTAATTATAGCCAAAATTGAATTACAGGCCCACCCATGATTGCAATTTCCGTTGGCAAGTGCGTTTTATCAGTGTTTAGTGCTTTTCTTCCGCCACTCTCAGTAATTCCATCAATGGTGTCGTACTTTTTCAGCAAGGTCTAGCTTTGCTTCTTGAGTTATTCAATTTCACCATAAATAAATAGCTTAATTCTATCAGAGCATAAAAATGACTGAAAATGCTTTTACAGACCACAAAAATGACAGATTGGGAGAATAATTTTAATTAAATGACGTTGCCATGTACAATAACTAATACACGTTTAACTTTTTTCTCCAAAAATGTACTCAGTTTCCTTGAGGGAATCTTGCATTACCATTTTCCTTATACACTTTTCGCTATGAGAGTTCGAAATTGCTCAATTTTTTATAATTACAATCTGGAATATATCTGTTCTATGTTTAACTTGCTACTGTTCCCATAGGCATTGCATTTAATTTTTCCATTACGCTGATATCATACATTTTTTCTTTTAAATTTAACGAGAAATTCGTCCTCTAGGAATACTTTTGAATAAATTAGAATGTGATTTCCCCAAAGGGTGACAAAGAACAACTGTTGCATGGACCGGTGTTTCTCAAGATCATTTGGACGCTAACCAAGTTTTACATATTATTATTTCTAATTCATCGCTGACGGGCACTTTAAAAAATGAACAGTATTTCGCAGATTTTTACATACTTTGTTTTGCAATTGACAATTTTGCAGTGCTAATGTGTTCATTACAGGAGCGGATAATGCATATTAAGTAATAATAGGGGTCCAGCAGCCAGTTCAGGCATTTTTGCGGTTATTTTGAAAAGAAATATTTTCTATTGGATTTTAGCCTACTAAAACATCCCAAAAACATTGTTTAGAAATAGTAATGATAAAAGAAAGGCCATAGGAATTCTTATTCTTTTAGCATAAGGGGAATTCTGAGGGTGTAAATTCCTTAAAATGTTTTAAACAAGAGTAATAATTGAGGGAATCTGAGAGTATATTTCTGAGAAAAAATTCTTCATTGTTGAAAACGTAGATCCTAAATAATGGAATATTAGTGCGTTTAATATTACACGTTTTAAAATATACATGTATATTATTATCCCCCAAATTAGCCGAAATAATATTCGTTCATTATAAATACGTCTTGCGGTATATTGCACTCAT
>JAQIXS010001474.1:0-29835 GCA_034700785.1 Rossiulus vilnensis | reverse complement strand
GTGGCCTCTGATGACCTCCGCCACCGTGTTAATTGTCTGCAATCGTTCGCGAAAACGGAAGACGTCAGCGAGACAATGTGATACGCGCTGAAGGGTGCCGAACCATAATTTAACAAGTGCCAAAAATATATAGATATGACTAATCCGATTTCGTTCACACGACGACACGTTCAGGCGTTCTACCCCGTTGATGTTTAATTACGAAAACAGAAACGAGAACCTAGGGAAACAAGTGTTTTTCTCAAAAAACTTTCCAAACAGTCGTATGTGCCACTCGTATGGCACCACATATAAGCTTTGAACGCACTCTCCTCTAGTTGTCCTACATGTTTTTTTATTGGAACACACACGTAGTTTCATGGGCCCAATGTTGAATACCTTTATTCATGCCAATTACCAAGGTTTGCTATCAAGCATGATTGCGCGCAGGGGTTGAAATAGGGGCAAGAGGGGGTTATTCTCTAACGGTTTGACCTTATGGTTCGGCACCCATCATGCTGAAAAACTTGCCTCTGTTAATATGTCAGCAGGCACACCGCTGGCCATTAAAATATTGGTCAGCTGTTCGAGCAGGCCTGACAAAGAAAAATGCAAACTATTCCATCAGCGCTATAGGTTGAGCTTCATCGCTCTCCATTCTTAATATGAAACTCCGCATGCGTACCGCAAGAGCTCATCACTTTCTGGCAGGCTGACGTGCCTTGCTGCGGGTTACTCGGCGAGACCAAAGTCCGGATAATCTGTGTGAGCAGAGGTGGACATGCTTAACGTAACTCATCTTTTCCTGACTGCTATGAGACCGAACTTTTTATAATAACATTCGAACAAACCTGCAGCATCAGGTGGATGTTACTGACTTTTTGAGCTGACCACCCCGTATCGTTACCAGTTTCCGTCGAACACACGTTTAGGAACGGCGTCAGTCTCTGGATGAAGCAGCCCTCCTTGAAAAATGTTTGATTGGACGTGTTCTTTTTCAACAGACTCAGCAAGAGAACCAAACAATCTTCCACCACAATGCCTGGATCAAAGCGAATTAAAAAAACAATAATAATAATATGAAAATATAGCTCAATTCAACTCAGTACCCTACTAGCAGCGAGTGATATGTCAAGTGGTGGGGAGGGGGTGTAATCCATCAACCCAATATTATTCGGTGATTGCCACCTCAATGGGGTGTACACCAACATCATTGTATAATTGAATTTCATGCAGCTTAAGGCACAAAGGTCCTTTGGAAGAGCATTCCAACGTCGAATGGGCATGCAAGAAAAATGACCAATAGTACGGATCCGAATGTGCTCGGAGTTCCACGAGTGGGTTGGAATGACAGTTTCTACCACCTCGGTGGTTGGATGCATTTTTTCACGAGCAGTTTTGGGGGATGAGAAACAGCGAAATTTCGCCATCGGAATGGACATTCTGCAAAGACTTGCAAGGAGTTCAAAAGTTTTCAAAATAATGCTTAGTGGCCAATCATTATCTGCTCGTTAAAAAAAAATGCGAACAAAATCCATTTACGTTTTCAACATTTCGCACTTTCACTTCAGGATCTACCAAGCCAAAGACAAACCAAACAACGCACCTCCGTCGCTGCTTCCTTCCTCCGCGATTATATCGATAAGCCTTTCGAAACCGTTTTCGAAAGCGACAATCTTTTGAATGTTGGCATTCCCTTTGGTCAGGTGGGTGAGCAGAAGCAGGGCCTTGGAATTTCAGAGAAATGCGTAAATTTGACTACTCCGTTGACGTAGAAAAACAATTCTAAAGCTTATTACTTCGTTCCTAATGATTTCGCGGCTTTCTGACAAAAGATCCATCAGTTTGGAAATGCCCATCGGGCTGACTAAGATGCATTCTTGCAGTTCTCTAGGCTTGTTGATGAGCAAGCTCACCAGGAGTTTCACGGCGGGCCATCGGACGCTGAAGTCGAACTCCTGCAGTTTGAACAGCATTTACATTAGAAGAGCAAGACATCGGATCATCACGGATCACGACGTGAAAGCAACTCGCCTCGAGCAGTGACAAGAGAAGGGTAATGTTTTCGGCTTTCTTCATGAATATTTCCGTGAATTGCACTCCGAGATCGTCGGGGGCACGGTTCTGGATTTCCTCTTGAAATAAAAGATGCCATATCTTCGATCAACAAAAGATTTGTCGATTTTTAAACAACAAAAAAATTAGGAAGTTTTTAAAGTACCTTCGAGGTCCTCTGCCAGCTCTGCGGAAACGACGTTACAGAGCGCATCGAGGGCATAACCAACAATTTCAGCGACATTCCTGCAACGCACAAGTAATCCACATCAATTATGATTTACTACATTTCACAGCAGCACTAACTGTATTTGCTCACGCATAAGTACACTTTTCCTCCAAAATTTTGAAATCTGAAAAAAAGGGGTGCGGCTGACAAGCGCACTTTTCAAAAATGTCGATTAACGCCACCACATTTCTATTTATACCAAAAGTAAAACGGAAAATCTTAAATCTTAAAGTTTATTTTAAAAAAACTCAATAAACTAAGTAAAACGTCAATTTCAGGAATAATTTTTCATTAATTTCATACAGTCAAACGTACCAGCCAAATTTGATCACCTTCGTATTTAGACCACCTGATCGTAGTGACAGATATTTTAGGGTCCCTAGAAAAAGCCTAGCCTTATACTGCTAATGTTAAATTGTTTCAAAACATTGACAGATTTTGTCGGGTCCGTCGAGTGGTCAATATAGATAGGTTTCGCTGCAATTTTTTTCTCTCTTAAAATTGAGGTCAATTTTACAAGATGCGGGCGAACACGGTAGTTATGAGCTGTGCAGTTTTAATCTTATTAGGACCTTGCGCCATATTAACTGACGTTAAAGCTGAATGTATGTTTTATGGAAATCTTGACTAAAGTCACTCGTTGACCAGGATACAGGATGACCAGGATCGGGACAGGATAAGATCTTTGCACGTTATGAAATGGACGCAAAATGCCTTGTTTTGATTATTGCGGCCGTTGACCGCAAGTAAGCGGTGGGAGGAAACCGCAAGAAATGTTCACATCGAAATCCTGGTTTCCGTGGTGGCCTCTGATGACCTCCGCCACCGTGTTAATTGTCTGCAATCGTTCGCGAAAACGGAAGACGTCGTCGAGACAATGTGACAATGTTCACCCCCAGCTAGTGTTCTCGCACCCATTTCACTGCCGTCAAAAGTGATCGGTGTGATCAAAAGGGCGTTCCGCCAAGTTCGTTTCGAGACCAATGTGTGTAACTTCGTGTTTACCTGTCAGTTTCCAGCACTTTGATGAGCGCATCCATGGCTTGGGCTCCCACCTGCAGCCTGAACTTCTGCTCGTTACAAAAAAAAAACAGGAAACAACTGGATTAAGTCACCATTCAATCAGTTTCTTTATAAAAAAAACTCAAATTTCAGTTTTACCCTTGATAAAGCTTTGAGCGCTCGGACAGCATCGCGTCTGTCGTCCAGCAGCGTCGATGTCATCACCCGCTCGACCAGCCTTTCCACCTGCAATTCAAACCGCGGGATTTTTCAGGGATCCAGTTCCGATTTATTGCGCTCAAATCGGCCGATTTCCATGCATTTTTCGTAAGAGAAATGCGAGGCGACATGCCGGGCATTTGCACTGCTAGGTCTGAGGGTCATCTTCTTCCCCCCCGCGCTGCTTCCCGGTCGTTTCGAGGGCGAAATACTGACCGTGGCGGCGCCGTCCGGCTGGCTGTCCGTTTGCGGAGTCCCCAGCACCGATTTCAGGCTGTTTTTGAACATCTCCATGGCTCCAGATTTCGCAGATTTCCTCGTTTCGGAGCACAGATTTCGCAGTGACTTTAATGGCCTTGGCCACGTCTTAGGAGCTTTCGTCCTCCGTGTTAGATCCTGAATGCGCTGCGTTGTTAAGGCGCTTTAGGCGACGGTCTTCAGAAATAATGTCATTGCATTGATCCTTATTTAAATAACATAAAACAATAATAACAACAACAATAATAAAAAACAAAACAAAAAAACATTAACGGAGTGTGACCCTTTAAGATGAATAATGAGATAGTTACATTAAAATGAATTATAAACGTTTAAGAATTTAAACTAAATGAAAGTAATAATGATAAGATCATAAGCATCAAGAATCCACGTTTTTTGTTGATTTTTCTTCCCGAAAATTTCGACCAAGGCGGAATATTTTATCAAAAAAAAAAAAAAAAACGCTTCTGGCTATTTGTTTCGGACATCTAAAATCAATTTATGACGCTTACCCTTTCAACTGAATTTGTTTAATATTCTTAACTCGAATTTCATATCAGTTGGCATTACAAATTGATTTCGAGTTAATTAAAGCTTTGTTGTTCTCATCGATCAATTACGATATTCATACGATATTCATCATTTATATTTTTTAACTGACGAATTTTCACTGCTTTTATTTTGTGTGAATTTTGTAGATTGTTCGTTACCAAGTCAACTGGTAAATAAATTTGCATTGGCCAAGAATTAACGCCACATGCATGTATTGATCATATATAAATAAAACAGTTTTCAGATATCGAAGGCGTATCATTACGTAAATATTGAACGAAACGGACAACATATCGGTAACGATGTCAATCTAAAGAACCCGTCATAACAAACTGAAATGTTTGGATATTTCACCTTCGAAGTTGCTGAGTTGGTCAATAACACTGGCTTTCGATAGGTCCAATGGTTGGAGCAACAACATTCAGGTACATTCAGGTGCAAGGTGTTTTGTCAGAATTACCTGCAAAATGTTTTATAGAACAGATAAGATAAAATTGCGGTTTAACCTTTGCTTCCTGGAAGATGGCAAATGACGAGTTAGTAAAACTGAAAGACATTAAACTAGCAAGGCGCTTAATCATCGATCGCCCAGCACATTTAGTGTTTGTCCAATTGTGAACACAAGACCAGAAAACAGCTAGGGCAGCGATAATCAGTGATGACCAGTGTGGTCAAGGACTAAACCTTTCGTGTGGGCAAATGGAGAAGGAATTAGCGAGGTTCATCTTGATCTTGGCGTTCATTGTGACCGGTAAGGTTAACATTTCATGAAAATGAGTTTTGTAACGAACTCAATAAAAAATAGATAGTGTTGAAGAAAATATAGGAATTCGTGATGTGCAATCAATCACTTTCAAGCACATAACATTTATTTAAAAACGTTTTAGAACGTTATTTTCAACATGCAACAAACGTTGAACCAAACTTTGCAATAAATCAAGATTTCTGTTGAATGATTTGAAATGAGAAATATTTCTTTTTTTCTAAGAATACTGCAAAATGTTTAATAAATCCAATAAACCCAAAGTTTAATAAATTGTCCAATGATCGACTTAGTCATAAGAATCGTGAATATGGGATGTCATGAATATTATTTTTTTTTTAAAAAAAAGAAGATAAATTGTGTTACAATGCAGAAAGGAATTGGTAATGTAAAATTAATTATTTTCAGTTTAACATTTTAGAGTGTTGTTTCTATTAACATACAAATGTACTTTAGCAATAAAACAAGATTTTATCTTTCCTTTTTTTTTAAAATGATTTTTAGTATTTTCTAGAAAAATAAAACATTTTTTTTTCTAAGAAAACTTTCGGATACATTAACTTGTCCAACGATTCTAATGCTCATTTAACTAATTCTCAAGTGGAAGTGAACTGAATTTAAACCAATGGCATCATAAGGACTTACTGAACACGATCACTAGCAGACATTGTTACACTTCATCACAGAATTAATTGTGGTTCCATAATTTTAAAAATACCAGTTTCACACAGTCAAATTACGATTAGTAAAATACTTGCAAACAAAAATTAGTTAAAATACCAACATCAGGGCTTTTTTCCCCCTAATATTTTAGGTACTACGTGTATTATCGTCCGGAGTGGACAGGAAATCTCATTAAAATGCGAGTTTGATCAGCCGGTTAATTGTACGTGGACGAAAGATTCAATACCGATAACGATAGAGATAAAAAGCAGGTACAAATACGGAGACGGAAAAAATGGAAAAGACACGAAAAACTGCACCATCACCATATCCAAGGCTAACCCCACCATGGACCAGGGCAACTGGACGTGCACTGGCAAATCAAACAACACGAATGTTTTGAAAACTTCAAAATCTGCTCGTTTAGATGTACTCTCGTTTGGTATGAATTACTTTTTGTAAGTCAAATGTCGTAACGTGGATTCTAAAATCATACGAATCAAAGAACTTTACTGAAATCCATCTAGATGTTTGGCATTCGTAGGGGGACCCATGAATGAATTTATAACTTTATAAAACCCTCCTCGTACATGATGTCGTGCCATTGATTTAATTATCTTTTATGATTTTTTCAAAAGCATTGGTTCAATCTCCGGTCAGTCAAAACGTCAGTGCCGGACAGTCCGTCGTCCTGTTATGTGCTTTCAACCACACAGTGACTTGTTCTTGGAAACGAAATTCCGGCATTGTTGCAATTTCGGACAGATACGAATACCTCTTAGATGATAATGGACAGCAAACTAACAACTGCTCCATAAAAATTAAAAATGTGACCGAAATTGACTCTGGCACTTGGATCTGCACCACGAAAACGAGTGGCGAACATGGAATCCAATCAAATCCAGCAGTAATAAGTGTTTCTACGGACGATAAAGGTACAGCAGTATGTTATTTATTTAATTAGTTGCTTCATAAGATTGTCTACAGTTTAAGATAACTTCCAGCGTGGGGATATCTTGGAAACTCATAATATGTTACCGGAATACATATAATAAACGACGCCATCAGTTTGCAAGAATTTATGGCCCACCCTGTACGATTGAAATGTTTAATCATTGAATCACCCTGTATAAGGCGAAAATTTATTGAAGCATTTTAAACGCACTCATTTTAGATCAGTTAATTAAATATAAAATGAACCTTTTTTTCAGATGCCGCAGTAAAACCAAGCTCAGCAGCTATTGGAGCCGACGACAAGGGTAAGAAAATATTAATTTCACCTTAAATTTATAATTTTAAAATTTAGCGAATTAATTTATGGCAACGTTGCCCGTGAACACTTATCGAGTAACACTTACCTGTTTTTGAATATCAATATGCATTTTTAATCCCCTTAAAATATACGATAAAATGTAGTTTTATTCTAAATAAAATAAATGAAATACGGGAAAACATAGTCCCAGTTTTAGAAAATTTTCAGAATTGGTACTTAACAGTAGTTTATATATATACGGGCGTATGCATATATATATTTCTTTTTTTTTTAAATTAAATTTGACAACGTCACAATTATTACAGCTACACACGGGGATATTTTTGGCATGCCTCCGGAAATTGCGTGGATCTCAATGGCTTGTGTTTTATTACCGTTGACATTAATGAACACCATAGGAGTGACCATCATTTGTTACAGGTAACATAATGAATAAATTCATCAAAATACTTCGAATTCCTTATAAAATAGGATTGTTAAGTCCTAGTTTTTTCTCTCCTTTTTTTCATACAATTTTTTTCGAAATATTTCATTAAAAATGAAGACTTAGATCTATGACTAAGCACCAGTTTTCTGAACCGCTGAAGGACAAGTCGCCAATTTACGAAGAAATACTTGAAGCTCCACTTGGTCAGTGTGAGGTCAGCAAAGACCCCAGCCCGACCGAGATTCACGACGATGACCAGCTGGATGTAACGATTAACGTTCTGTACTCATCAATTTTACCCAATAATACAGCAAGTTCCCAAAATCGTTTTACGAAGCCTCAGAAATGTTCTAGGAGTTTTGAATAATTGAAATCATAAATACGCAGTGTTTAATGTAAAAAATTGGAGTTTTGCTAGTAAATTGAATAAAATGTTAAACGAGAGAGATTGTCAAAGGAATTGTTTTTTTTTAATGAAAAATTTGAAACTAAGAGTAAACATTAACTTGTCTTACTTGAGCAAGTGGTAATTACACTACATAACTAAGCACAACATTACAATTTGCGTTAATTAACTAAACCTCCACCATGTTATCTGATCAAACAATAACAAGCTATCTATAAAACTAATGGTCATGACCAATTTGTTTAATAAGAATTAAGCAATGTTCATTTTATTTTCGAAAACGAAAATGCCTAATTTTTTTTGCACCGAAATCCAAATATTTATTTTAACACAAATCAACCTTTTTAAATACGCACAAGAAGCTAATTCAAACAAAGAAATCGATAAGCTTCATCCGTTGAATAGCACACCTTTTAAATGCAGTTTATTGTTAAGAAAACTAACCTTGATATATGATCCCTTCGATGTCATTATCATGACTTTTTTTTGTCGATAAACCCAATCCATTTTTAGTTTCGTATTTCATACTTCATGTGATCTCGGTGAGCGAATTTCCTCAAAATCGATCTTCAAAACTGTGAAAAAGAAATGACGATCAGCTTTGATTAATCAATTGGATTAACTGAATTACCGAATAAGGCATCGATGGTAAGCGGGGATAAAAATGTGTCTGCACACAAAATATCTCTAAAAATACGAAAACATGAAAACGAACTGTTTTTTGTGTGTGGTTAGGTTGCCTAAAGAGGACGTTCGCTTTTCAAAATGATAACGTGCTACATTAAATAGATAAAAGTTTACATCGAAAATGAGTCTTATGGTAGGAACCGTTGTGCTCATTGTTTTCATGCTGGCAGGTAATTATAATTGTTACGTATTTAAAAAAATATATCGCGAAACTACAGCTAAACTTAACACATTCAAATTGGTCTTAATACAGTGAAACCTGTCAAATTGACCACCTTTTTTAAGGTCCCTTGAAAATGCCCATACTGTTAATATGGCCGCCTGGAAGTGCATATGAATAACCATAATAAGTTGTAAATTATTTTGACAATTTTGAAAGAAATATCTTCAGAATGTAAGTTCCATACTGTAATTTCAAATTAATGGTTGTTTTTTTACTGATTAATATTTACCACACAGACATTTAAAGCTACAATATCAAACTTGATTGCAAAAATTAATTTTATGTGCTTGTAAGTTTAGCATGGAATGAGCAAAGAAAAAGTTTACACATTTATTGTAAGAACTTAATATTAATTAATCGTAATAAAATTTTAAACAGAGAACTTAATTAATACATGCACATGTAATTTTTTAAATGAAAGTGATGATTATTAACCTCGTATTAGGTGTTAAAATTCGGAAAAACGTATTTTTTTAAAAGTTTATATCAAAATTTAGATAAATTGACCAGCTGACGAAGGTGACCGATTTTGGCCGGTCCCTTAAGTGGTCACCATAACCAGGTTTCACTGTATATTTTTTTCGTTTTTTTATTATTATAAAAACAAAACTGCTTGTAAACTATTTATTATGAGATTATAAAATTACGAGAAAAAGTCAGCAATTTGTAACACTTATTATCTCATATTTAGGTTTCGATGGTTACGAAACTTCGGAAAAATCAGAATTTGAAATTACACAACAGCCGGCCAATGCCACCATCGAAGATGGACAAACAGCGCATCTCAGATGCGAATTCAACAAACCGGTCAAGTGCTCATGGCTTCGAAATAGCATTGTTATAAAAATTTCAGATAGATACAATTACGATGACAACAGACAAGGACCGAAAACCAATTGTTCCATAACAATTAAAAATGGCAACAAAATCGATTATGGGCTGTGGATATGCTCTTTCGAAGTTTCTGTAGAACAAACAAATCCAATCAGATCAAAGCCAGTTTATTTAAACGTGACGGCAATAGTTGAAGGTATGTCAAAAACCAACTTTTACAGGAAGCGACCGCAATCCTTTTTTAGGTCTAAAATTAATACCAACTACATGACAATTACCTGTATTTCGCCTTTAAATTCGGTTCTATACCAATATGCATCGATGCATTGTAAATATTACAATGAACTTTCTCTTCATCAGACTGATGTTTTTGAGCTAAATCCTATCTATTTAGAAACTTAACTTACGATTCTAGTTAAAAACGAAACCAACAAGCTATCAAGCATCAAACTTCCCTATAAATCGAAAATTTAAAAGCAAAATAGAATGGCTTGTGGAGGCGGCCATCTTGGTAGAACATAGAACTCATGGAACGCCACGTTCTATGGTTGCCATGGTTACGATGACTCGCTCCACGTGCAAGTCACGTGGCTTTCATTATTAAATCCATTATTGCCGGTTGCACCATTGTATGTTAAAACAAAACAACCGAAGAGTTAATACAGTGTAGGTTTTCTATAGGGAATTTTTAAACCTTGGTAAAATAAATATGGAGTTTGCCTGTTGCAGCTAGGAATTCTGGGAAAATTTAAGTATTTTACAAACCTTAGGTTAACCCTGCCTATCAGCTGGGTTAAGGTTAACTCACGGTTAACTGCTAACATGCTGTGGTGCAATGCTTTTCATTAGTTAACCAGAGGTTTACCTTGGGATTGGCTTAACTTTCGTTGGTGCAACCGGCCCCTGATAATTATTTGATAAAACAATCGACCAAAACAGGCTTGTGTTCGCCACCATTTTTAAAATTAAAATTTAAGACATAAAACGGGATATTAATTTAACTTTAAAGAAGACATTACAGGAATCAATACCGAGAGACCAAGAAAGACAACCACGAGTACCGCAACACCAAACAGCGGTAAGTTGAACACATTTATTTACAAAATACTAATTAAATTCATAAATAAATTTCAAATAATATTCAAAATATTAAATCGACAGAATTTAATGAACTTCTTATTTTTTTAAAAAAAATATGCCTTTAAAAATCTTCAGATAAAAAACATTTCCAGAAGTTTAATTATCTTAAACAGCACGGTGGGTGGCACCATTTGTGCATACATTTCAAACTGTCAACACACTATCAGATCGAACCTTACCATGTCAATACCTAAAATCAAAATTGCGTAATGTGAATCTACACGAGATACATGTATTGACAATTTGATAATGCAGGCCATTATCAATTTTTTAAAAAACCTGTTCGATATTTAAAAAAACTGACAAATAACATGCTATTTATATTGCCAGACGTTTACGAATATAATACCGTCTAGAGCGTTGAGTTTGAGATAAAGTTGAAAACATGACATTATTACAATTCTCGAATTAACTAATTTTCATTTTAAACTCATAACAATGCGCAAAGGTACTCAATAATATTAATTTTCAAAAAATTTCGATTTTAGGTGAATCCCTCGGATTTTCTGATAGTGAGTATATAGGAATTCACAGATTAAGTATTCTATATAACACCTAGACGATTTAGAAATCGTTACAATAAAATGACTAATTTCAGTATTTGTAAATCGAATGTTCAAATCTATCATTTTACAGAAATATTGTGGATTTCCTTGGCTTTCGGTCTTGTGGGCTTGTCCCTATTGAACACCACAATCGTCATTTGTTACAGGTAAATCAAGTCATTTATGGTTTAAATGACATAAAATGTCATTTTTTGATTCATAAATAGATAAAAATTTACCCGATAGGTTAATTTAAATCAATATAATTAATTATGGGTCATTCAGAAAAGGGTGGCAATCAGTGCTGACCTAGGTGTTTCGCAGTGAAAATACCACTGTCTACAAAAAGAAAACAAAAAGTTTAAAAAAACAAAAAAACAAAACAATGCTATTAAGCTGAAATAGCGATTAGATCAAATTTTCCCAAACTGCAAAAAAGTTACTCAAAAAATGAGTACCAAAAGCAATATTGAAGTCTTAAACAGAACACGAATTACGGATTTTAATGACATTATCTAAACACGCAATGTAATGATTAGACATATTGTTAGCTACACAGCATCTAGAAAATCTAATTTAATCTAAACTGTAGGAAAACCCATTACATGGAATAAGCTTATTTACTAATGACAAGCTATTAGTTGTTTTTTGAAGCCCTTGTAAGACCTCAGAAATTGCATTTTGATCAGTGAAATCAACGAAAATTACTAATGTATATTTACCTAGCAATGCCACTCAAAATTCAGTGCACATTGATAAGGAATTTCCCTGACTATCCCTGACCATTTTTCTATTACGTGAATTTCCCTGATTGTCCGTATGTGCACGAACCCTGTATACTATTAATGCAAAAATTAAACACAAACGTCAAAAATGCACTTTATACCAAAATCAATAAGTATCCTGAATTATACGTAAATAAATAACAACAATCACTTTCATCTAAAACAGACGTAGGGCAAGGTCTCGTCGGTCCTCCCGAAAGACGACCCCCTCCTCCAGCTGCCCCTCTTCGCCCATCGTCATAAACAATAGGTCAGACTCAATGCGAAAGTCGACCTTGGGTCAACCGCGTGACTTCCACGTGGCCTTGATGACCAAAGAAAACTACGTCACCCCCATCGACATGGCAAGGATGATGGACATGACGGACAATGAAGGTCAACACGAAAATTCTGAGAAAAAATATGGAGGTGGCCATCATTACCAAAACATAATGTTAGCAACAGTTGAACCACCCATATATGAGGAAATATTGGACAATTGACCGCTCTAATAGAGGGCGCCACTTTAGTGAACAATTTAACCTAACATCTTTTTTTTTTAAATTAATATTTACGAATTACACTAGCAATTGTCAACATAACAAATGCGTGAAATCACTAGGAAAACAACTATTGCTGCTTAAATTATAAAAATATTTTAAAATATTACATTACGGGCTTAATTTTATCTCTTTAATTTAAAGGCTGATTAAGTCGAGAATGCATTTTGTTACAACGCTTTCAAAATGTGCATCATACAAGCACACAAGAATTTTTTAAGGTCAATGAAATTATATAATATATACATGAATTATTGGCATATTAATGCAACCTGATTTAGATTTAGATTTTAACATTTCACATAATTTATAGTTTAAATACCAATAAAAGTAACCAGAAAAGTCATTTTTCCACATTCGGTTATTACGTTTTTTTCTTCTCATAAATGGTATTTGCTTAACGCCAGTTATTAATCTCGGAATAGCATCAGCATTAGACAATTCTAGATTTATCAAAACCCAATTTATATAATGCCGTTATTTGTAATCGGTAGTTTGGCAAATCACATGTGGATAATTAACGAAAAACAACGTTACAAGTTTTATATGTTTTGTATTTGTTTTTCATTTATGTGGAAATTTGTGTTATTAACCAGTAATTAAATATGAGTACTAGAACGAATTAAGTGTCTGATATGATTATGCACTGTAGATCTGTTAATAAAAGCTTGATTTCCCAAAACAAATTTTCCATGAAATTAAACGTGAGACCGAATAAGAAATCCTCATTATTTCCTGATCAGCACCTGTTGCGTCCTAATTGCGCAACGATCATAATCTGCATTTATTAAGAAATGATTTCCGGTACCCTCAAACTATTTCCACTTCCTTTCGTGTACACAGGAAATACAAACGCTAGTCAGGTTTTGTTTCTGAACACAAATTAATCGCAAATTAGGATACTGCAAGCAGCGGATTGTTCAATCTAATACACCCTTACATTTTAAGAGAAAAAAATATTAGTCGTTAATTTGTAGCATTAATTATATCGTGAAAGATTTCACATGGTCACAAAGATGAATTTTAACACTTTAGATAAATTCGCTGTAAGCCTAATTCTCATTTTTGCAGAAATGATTCGATGCAAAGGTAAATATTGTATTCATCCTGATCGTTTTAAATATTCAGAATTATAGTAGTCACTTTGCTAATCAACAATATCCTTGGTTTAAAAACATGTATAGGTCATTAATGTGCAATAACTAACCTCAATTTGGGTTGAGTTTCTCTATCAAATATAAAAAAAACTAGTGTTAAGTACAGATTTTCTATAGATGCAAGTAAGAAAAAGTTCAAGTAATTATTTTTCTCAGTAGAATAAATTTCCTTACAAGCCTTGCAAACCGATTAAGTAACAGCTTACTCAAGTAGTAGATAGATATTTATGCAAGAAAAATATTTCTGCAAAATGTGGTAGATTTAAGCGAAGAAAATGCAGCCATGAAAAATGAGTCTTATAAAACTAAATTAAACTAAAAGAATAATAATTTTAAATAATCATATTTTCATTTTAGCCGGTCTCACCATTGTAGGTTGAATGAAAGGTTAGCTAACCTGGGGTTACCAAAAACCACGAGTTATTCTGAGGGTTAATAGGTTTTTGTTGCACCCTCTTACTATAGGGATTTTTAACCCAGTGTAAAGTGAACAAGTAGATGGCCTGTTAAAGCTAGGAATTCTGGGAAAATGACCTTATATTACAAACCTCAGGTTAACCCTGCCTATTAGCTGGGTTAACGTTAACCCGTAGTTAACTGTCAACCTGCTGTGGTGCAATGCTTTTCCTTAGTTAACTAGACGTTTTCCTTGGGTTTTGCTTAATTTCTGTTGGTGCAACCGGCCCTTGTGAGATTAGAAAAATAGAACGTTTAAAGAGGATAATCATCAAAATTTGAAATGGAGATGAGCATTAGCAACTAAGATGTATTTACTAGTTCGTAAAACCGATTAACTATTTTCTTAATTTATGGTCAATTTATCAAGCTATCAATCAACTGGAATTTCACGTACAATTTAGAATCATGAGCTTTAAGCTAGAAATGAAAATATGTTCAAGTAACTATTACCACAAGCAAGAAAACAATTGTTTCCTAACTCGTCTACTTAAATCATTTGTGAAAGTCCTGGAAATTTCGTTTGCTACCAGAGTTCAGCATCCCCATCGAAGTGTTCACTGGAGAGTCATTTGGCCTCAGTTGCACATTTAATAGTCAGGTGGAAGCCTGTTGGTGGACTAGGAACGGTCATCGAGTGGTCATTTCGGACAGATACACGTTTATAGGTGAGGCATTCAACACGTCCATCTGCTCGATTCAAATCCGGAATGTTGACCCCGGCCATGACCCCGGAGTGTGGGAGTGTCATTACAGGGCAAAGACACAAGAAGATGGTCAGAAATGGAACGAATTTCAACTGAATGTCCAGAACAAGGCCCCTGGTCAGTCCTTACTTTACCTACATCCCCTGCTCTTTTAAGCTTTTTTAAACAGGTATATGAATAAATCACATTTTTTTCAGAAAAACTATTTAAATTAAATACATTTTCATGTTTCTCTGAATGATATAGTTAACAAAATATTTACACATATTGCTCAATTTTCAATACATTTCTCAAAATGAGGATTTTTTTTGAAGAATTTTCATGAATGAGATATATTTTATAAGATGTTTCTCCAAACGATAATGCTCTACGAAAACTGCGCTCTGGATGAAAATATAAGTTCTAAAAAGTTTGAAAAATATTTCTCAAAATATTTTTTTTCAAAATCTAGATCAAACGATCATGAGTCATATGATCAAAAGTTGCTTCATTTGAAACGATACGAGCATTTATAAAGATTTCAGTCATGATATGGAAAATCCATACCCTAGAGATAATTATTTTAAAATGTACCATAAAGGGTCTTTAAATACAATGTTACATTTCCAAACATATTTTCCATTAAATCTTGTTTTTTATAATTTTAGGATTCGAAGAACTTATTAGAGTACCAAAAAGTAAGTTACAATATGGTTAGCTAGTAAGCCTAAAGACAATTTACAGTATAAGAAACAAATCACTAAAAAATTTCGTTATTTTTTTAAAAATTTCTGTAGAAGCTGGTTGTTACCATAACCGGATTTCACAAGCCATCGTAGTATTTTCGTGTTTGTGTCATATAGTTCTACGTTTTATTGTATGACAACTCATTGCTAACACATTAAATTTAAAAAAAAACATTGACAAGGAATTACATTTTGATTGTATAAATCTGCATGTCTATGGCCACGTGTTTAGCCCTATTTCCGGCAAATTGAAAATGTCAAACAATCGCCTTTTTATTTTGGACACGATCTAATCGATGATTTCCGTTTCATTTCTTTATTACGAAATATCGTGTACTTATAATAACACTCATCTTAAATTAAGGTCAGAATAATTTGAATTTTTTTTTCAACAAAGGCAGCGTGGACAGATCAGAGCTATAAAACTGAATCAAATACTAAAAAAATTATCAACACTTGTCGCTTTTTATTTAATTGAAAACAACAATAATGGACTCGTATCAATTAACTTTACTAGCAGTTATATGTTATTCAATCGTGCTTCGATCTCAATGTGGTAAGTGCATTTTAAACTTTGTAATGAAGCAGTAATCATTTAACAACGAAGATGCAAAGAAGAATATTTGTAAATAATTTCCAGTTTTACTTCTAACCAGAAAGAAATATAAACAATCTGTCTAAACAAGGCCTTTAAATTATCAGTGATCATCAGGGGTCTTAAAGAATATTTTTAGGCTAGTTATATAGGCTAGGGCTACTCAAACAAATTTATTACAAAAATAACATGTGAAAGCTCAAAAATTAAATAATTAAAAACGTAGAGAATACAAATGTGAGGTTTTTAAAAATAACTAGATCTAGATTTAATGCAATAATTGCAGTATTGTAAGCCAGTGTGTTTGTTAAGCCAGATAAGAAATGATGGCACATTAGCGATTTTTTTTAAGTAAAAAATTGCCTTAGATTTATTGTGATCAATTGACATTTCATTAAAGTCAAATGCAGTACGAAGGGTTTCGTATAATGAATCTGGCACCAGCTATAAATGGAAAGAATTCGAATTGATAATTAGAAACAAACTCCAATTAACTAAGCCACATGCATTAGTCAAACATCGTTAAATTAAATCTTACTACTCACAATTTCGCAAAATTTGGGTTTTGACCTCTCCATATCAATGATGGTAAAAACATTATTTTAACAACTAAAATCTGTGATCAGCTAAAATTGATCATGAATTTCTTTCTAAAAGATGTAAGTAAAATTTCAAAATCTATCAATTTAAAAAAAGAAAATACTCCTGCAGTAATGCAATTTAAGGTACATTTCATTCACAAAAATAAAATTTATGGTATAGAACTCCAGACTTTAATTGCCATCAATGTTAAAAAAGAAGTTTTTCCAGAAATCTAACGTGAGCTAAAATGCAATTCAAGCTAATTTCATTCACAAAAATGCAATTTACTGTACATTTCATTCACAAAAATGCAATTTACTGTACATTTCATTCACAAAAATGTTATTAATGGTAAATAACTCCAAAAAATGGATCACTGTAATTATTCAACAAACAACGGCTTAAAGTTCTTAATTATTGTTTTGGGGAGGAGGGGGAGGTGGATGTGCCTTGATACTTTTATCTTTTGACAGACGAACTGCAGATCGTCACTCATCCTCAAACTGCAAAGATAAAAACTGGAGGAAGCGCCACTCTGGAATGCAAATTCAACATGACAGTTACCAAGTGCGCTTGGTACGAAGATTATTTCAAAGAAGTAAAAATTAGCAAATACAACGTTTACTCAGACAAGATCAACAATGGCACGAACACCAAAGACTGCACTTTGATAATCCATTCGTTCAGCAGAAACATCGATGCCAATTGTTATTATTGCGTTGGACTGCGGACAAAGCCAACCAACTCTGCATTAGCCTCGCGAAAGGCCTGCTTGTCACTCGCCTCGCCTTCCGCTTTCGGTACGAACAGGTCACTTCCGCTCTTAACTTCAGTAAGTCAGGGACTCAGGGTTGCCACATCCCACCAAGACAAAGCTGTAGGTACTGCATGCAGATGTCATCACTATGTCATTACGGACACTACCTATCAGTGCCGGATTATCCAATAGGCCAGGTAGGCATCGGCCTATGGGCCCCACATGCCTTTTAGGGGCCTCGCAACAAGGGATCAAAATAATATTGAATTTGATTTTGAAAGAGAATTAATGTTTGTTTAATAATATTACAATACATCGTTTATCAATGTTTGTTTCGTTTAATAAAATTGGTTCATCAAGATTTTGTTGTTCAAAACGTATTAGGATATCATTTGCAAAGTGCAAAGGGGCCCCCCTGAGATTTCGACGGCCTAAGGGCCTCTACATGGGTTAATCCGGCACTGCTACCTATTACTGAATATAGTTTTGGACTTTGGATGTGGAGTCTATTTCTTAAATTTTAACTTTCTGTGGGGTCAGTGAAGACCCCAGAACTGACACAATATGATGTTAAGAATATGACATGCATGGACTTTTCTAGTTATCTTTTAAAAAAGATAAATAGCTGTTGTCAAAAATAGGCATCGATGAAAAGTATACTTAAATAGGTGGTTTCATCACTATGCTATGCTTAAGTAAAACAAATATTGTTTTAATGCAAAAGTTAACGTTTCATTTAGTAATAAAAGTTCCTATCGCAAATTGGTTCAGGATAATTATTCAGGCTGCATTTAATTGTTATGTATTGTTTTAGAATGTTGGGCAAAATTGGTGTCCTTAATCCTTAATAATTGGGATTTATTTTCTGATACCGTTGCTACTCCAAAGACGAGTATAGAAAGTGGCATTTTACGCTTACATCAAATTTACTTAATTTTTAATAAATGAAGGGAACATTATAAAAAAAGCAAAAATGTGTAATTGTTTTGCATGTGGATATCTTTTTTGAGTCGGACTTATAAACAAATACAAGATAAACTAAAGAGTTTTTTCCTCGATTTATTTTCTAAAATGTAGATGATGCTTCCATCATCTTGGGACCTAAAGATGCCACTGTCCTAGAGGGTGCTTCAGTGACACTGTCATGTACGTTCAGGACACCCATTTTATCCTGCGGATGGTATCGCAATGACCGCAAGGATCCCATACCGATTCAAGATCGCTACGAGTACATCAACTATGGTAGGATGGAGGTGAACAACTCTGGAGATTGCTCCATCAGAATAAACCAATTCAAAGCGATGGACGCAGTGCTGTGGGCGTGCTACTCTCAAGTGTACCAAGGGGGATCCATCAACATGCTCAATTCCAGGTGGGCGGAACTGACATTGATACCGAAGTTGCCGGAAGTGACATCAACGACTACTGAGATGACAACGGGTAACTTTTATTATTGCTACTAGCTGACATGCCAGGGTCAAACAGTATTCAAATTGAACACGGGTTAAAGAAAGTGTTTAAAAAGTAATGGAGATAACTTTTAATGTGAACTTAATAACAGGAAAGGGTTTGGGAAAAACTAATTTAACCCTTAAAATTGGTCTCCTCAGAGGGATCTTTCCACAAAATCCCAAATATGTGTTGGTTTCTGTAACTTAAGGTACATCTCTACTACGTTTTTAAAATTCCAGCTCCAAGGGATTGGAAGCCAAATTCACCTCTCAATTTGACCCCCTTGGAGGGACATTTCAACAAAATCCCTTTGTGATGCACGTTTTTGGCACCTTAGGTACATGTTAGGTACCTACCCAATTTCAAAGCTCTTGCTGCCAGGGATTTGGAGAAACATTTATCTCGCCATTTAACCCTCTTAAGAGAAAGTTATTGAAAAAAAATTCTTGAAGTTCTTTTTTTAGTGGGTGTCTACCGAATTTCAAAGTTCTACTTTCAATAATCCATAAACCTTTCAGAGAGGTATTTCAAAACAATCCATTTGTTAGGGTCACAATTTTGTCACCATAAAGCACAATTTCTACCAAATTTTAAAGTTTTAGGATAGAAGGTCCGGGAGAAATATTGCTCCAGAAAGGGTCCCCTCCGTTTAACCCTCAAACAGGGGTGTTTTGACCTCTAGTTAACTAATAATAGTTAATCAATAATCAGGATTAACCTACGGTTTCTATTATAATGATACTATCCCAGAATTCCCATCTGGCACAGGTTATCTCCATGGTTACTATATCCTGGATTAAAAATCCCTATCGTATAAAGGTGCAGTAAAAAACCTACTAACCCTTAAGTTAACTTGTGGTTATAGGTAACCCCAGGTTATGTAGCCTTTCATTTAACCTGCAGTGGTGCAACCGGCCCTTGGTGGGTGCCCAAGGTACATTCGTGGACAATTTCAAGGTCCTAGCATTTACTGTTTGGGCTCTGCGATGATGAGTCAGTCAATGAGGACTTCTGTTTTTATACTGTATATATAGGCAAGAATTCCATAAGAATTACTCTAATTGAAAGAAAAATTTTAGACAAATGACCGTCCTGCAACCAAGAAACTGGAAATAATATGCAAATTTCGTTTTAAATTGTAAATGAGCTGGTAAGTCAGGTTTTTTGGCTGACCTAAATGTACATGAATTTGAAAATTTCCAGCTGAAATGACAACAGAAATGCAGACAACTTCAGGTCTGACAGAAAGCTCAATAACAGAGACGTTGCCACCAGTGGTCACTACTCAGACGGAAAAGCCCAGCAAGCTAGTGGTCGAAACTAAGGCAGGGCAGCCCATCGCAATGCTCATTATTGGCTGCGTGACCATTGTCCTGTTGGTATTGGTCATCTGCTTGCAACTAGCCAACGCCTACGTCTTGAAATCCAGGATCAGAGGTTGAATTTTAAATTGTGTTTTTTTGAGAGATATTACTCTAACAATATAAAAGATAAATTTCCATTGACACTGTCGTATTTACATTTTAGGATATCACGTTGAAACTATAAACTTGTGAGTATACTTATTCACGTATTATTAATTAATTTATTCTAGTTATAGTTCGATAATTATTTCACTGTAAATTTCGAAACGTTGCTTGTGCAAAATTAAATTTTTGGCTAAATAATTTTTCGAATTTAATGTATTTATTAAAGTCTGCATTAAAGTATTTATTAAAGTCTGGATATTCGTTACATTCTCATTGGTTTTTTAACTGAATAAAACAAAGTATTAATATGCTGGAAATGTGTGGTTGAGAATTACCAGGAAATTTCTTAACGAAAGTTTTGAGATATTTTTTTGATATTTTGAAATGCATCTTAACTATTAATCGTAGGAGATGTGTGATCAAATTTATTGAATCGAAATGTTTAATAATGAGTTTTGATATTACGTTTAAAAATGCAATGTTACACATTGAGACAAAAATAAAAATATATCCTGTTGGGCTATGATCTTCGTGAAAACATTTTGAATTAGATCAAAATAAATATTTAATAATTTGACAATTATTAAATGTTTAATTTAAAATTATTTTCCAATCTTCGACCAATTTTTGTAAAGCAAAAGTTTTTAAGACTGAAGGACTGTGATTTTGTGAGTATTTATTTTAAAAATTATAGTTATAGTATATTATTAATGTAATGTATATATTACTAATATTTATATTTAAATTTCATATTATTAATATGATCATATTAGATTAAATTCTCTAATGTATGACATATTTTTTATAATTTATAGGCCGAGGATTGAAAAACAAAATCTACTGGAGTAAAATATAATAAACGTCCAATAAACTGACAAATCAACACAAATACCGACCTTGATCGTGATATTTGAGTTGACGAAACTAAATATTATTTAACTGACCTGAATGACATCTGATTTTCGCATTAGGCCGTAAATTGTTTTTATAGTGCAATAGTGTTAGTAGCAGTATAATTTGTCAAACAACTTTTATAAATCCCAAAAGCTTTTAGAAATGATTTTAAGTGTCAATTTTGTTAAATCGAATGCATGTACTGTTTTTAATAGAAATACAGTTTTTATAATAAGCGAAACGTTGTTCTCATTGTATCATTTTTTTCAATATCCGTTTTTCAAAAAAAATATCAAACGTCAAAGTGATGCCTGTTACACCCAGCTTCAACTATTTAAAATCGCAAACATCAACTCTTATTAAAATACTGCATTATTAGTAAATAAATTCACATGCCAACATTACAACAAAAAATTTCAAATATATTACAAAATTCTAAATTGCACAACGAACAGCATTTGAATGTTTAGTGCTTATAGAGACATTTTAATTTATTAAGCACAACATATTTAACTTGCCTTATCTTGCAATATCGTTTTCGTTTCAATGTTGACATTAACGATAAAATTATTACTTCATTTCGCTCAATACCTTCAGTCAATACATGGTACTTCCCTAAAAACGTTTCAGTACAATGTATCATGAGTGAAACTTATACAAAGTCAAAATCGCTTTTGGAGGTTTTATGCGTGTGATATTTAGCTAATCGAATGGATTTTACCACAAAGATGCTAAACTTCCACACAATGGACGTCTCTAGTATGTAAAGAGAAACCTGGAGTTGTACAAAATGGATGACCTTTTGAGTCTTGTCGTAATTTTCATCAGTGTACTTGGAGCACCTTGTCAAGGTAATACTATAAAAATGACATCAAATTTATCTACTTGTTGAATATTACAAACATAATTGTGAAGTTTATGTATTTGGTTATTGAGCTTTACCGGGGAATTTAGACCATAAAGTTAAGTAATCTGGAAAGGAGTAATAATACATTCTAAACTTAAGGTAAAAATATAAAACACTGCAACTTAATTTCAAGAAATCCATTTTTCAAACAAATTGAAAAAAAAAAGGTTTTTAAAAAAATTGAATTGTATTCGAAATTAGAGACAAATTACTGCATACTGATATGCAGCTGAGGCTTGAAAATATTCCTTAAAAGTTTTTGAATTCGACGTTCATTAAAACGTGGCCAAATTTCCTGAACTAAAAAAAAAGTTCTGGAAAAGGTTGAAAACGAAACTGAAGATAATTTGTCACATTTCCACAGAGTTCATTGAGCATCCGAAGAATGCCACTGTAACAATGGGAGGCAACGTCACATTACGGTGTAAATTTTCTACTGATGTGACAAAATGCACATGGTACCGCAATGGAACGGATCCAGTCTATGTCAAAGATCGATACCATTATTACGACACGACGTCCAATGGTATAAATACCAGCGATTGTTCCCTTACAATCGTGGGATTTAAGAAGTTTGATGCCACAATTTGGCGATGCTCAGTCGCGCAAGATGCTGACATTACGAACACCCCGATGTCCAATAAAGCTCATTTAACAATGGCTGACTCCAGCTCGATGAAAAGTAAGTAACTGACAAAGATACAACAACGTAAGAAGTTTAACAACACTCACTTCCGGTTTGGTAGAACTAAGATTGCTGCTTAGAAGGTAGCCTCCTAAGCACTTTAGGCAACCAAGTTTAATTAAATTGAAAATTATAATCCAATATTGTACGTGCATATAATTGTGTTGAGGTACATGTATATACTACTAGTACAACAGTGTTAAGGCCATTAGCCTTTTTACATACTTCTTAATTTTTAATTAAGAGAAAAGGTTCGAGAAAGGGCAAGTCCCCAAGTCCCCAGCACAGAAATTTCAGTGCATATAATGTTAGCCATTCTTGAGGGACTTTCAATTTGAAGTGTAAAAACATGGTAAATGAAAACGAAAATTAAAGAGTCCAGTAGATGGCGTTGGCGTATTAAGCTGCATCAAGAACTTTCATTAGTGGGACTTATCATTATGTACTACTGGCAATGGTAACATTCATTATGGGCTTCAAAATATATAATGTCAAACTTTGGGACTTTTTGAACTTCAATGTTGAGGCTCAAAAATAATTCTTTGCTACTTTCCGTGAAGTTCACAACTGCATTGTGTTTATACATGTATAAAAAACAACAACATTTTTAAACATTTGAAATACCAGAAACGACTGTTGTTGTCCATCCCAATTCAGCTCAAACACCCGAATCAGCAACGCCCACAACGAATGGTTGGTTAAACATTGGTAAGTACCATCTCACTAATAATTTATGGATGTCTTCAGTTGCTTTTATTGCGAGGACGTTGTGGAGATTCTTTGAAACATTGTATCTTTTTTCAGATTCAACCGTGAACATGACCAACCTCCTGCTTTTTGTCTTGATTGGATTGTTTCTGATTGGAATGATAGTATTTGTCGTCGTTTATTGTCATCGAGTGAACAAAGGTATTTTATAATGCAATACACAATACAATACAATACAGTCACATAATACCGTCATCAGAGGATGGGATGGAGAAGCCAACCAAAGCTATTATTCAATTAACTGGCTAATTATTGTTGAGATTATTATTGTTTTTTTCTTGATTGTATGTGTGTTAATTTATGTGGTGCCACCTTGTAGGTGTGTGAGCAAGTGTATATGTTACCAAGCCATGAAGAGTGTATCTGAGTAATCTCACTATTAAGTTCGTTGATTTTCATTAACTTGACTCTTTATTTGACCCAAAACCACAACAATTATGTCCACCATTTTTCGCCATGCACAAATATAGTCATCATGGCCCGCAGTAATAACAAAAATGTAATGTATGGCCTTATTAATTGAAATCAAAATAATGCACTTGTGAGACATCCTGTATAAATCATCCATTTGTGAGAATTGTGGAATCGTACTAAATCAATGATATTACGTTTCAGCCAAGGAAAAGGAAGACCCGAAATCTCCTCCATTGTAAGTTCACAAAAACAAAACAACGTTTATGATTCTCTTGTTTCATAGATTTACAGATTTGTGGATTTTATGATTGGTGTGCATAAATAACGCAGACTGAAATGCAAAGAAATAACATTTCATTCACTGTTTTGAATTTGGTCTGAATATAAAAATCGTAAATTTAATTAAAAGTGCTAATGTGTAAATGCAAAACAAAACCACCTTCATTCACCTTTTCTACTAATTATTTTTTTCTGTCTAATTTTTATAAGACCAACAAGAGACAGACCACGAAGTCAATTTGATCAAGAAATTCACGAGTATACGTACATAACAGAATTTGAGGTCACATCGCAGGACGACCAAGGGGCATATTTGGTCCCTAAGGACACTCCAATGGGCCCAAACAAACCAGCCATTAGACTTCACACTTACGACGAAGTTATTGAATTAGTTTAGTAGGCTAAATTTTATTGTATATACATTGTAAACCTAAAGTATTCGTTGCAACGATATTTTAAGGTTGGTTTGATTAAAAACGTGTGATTTCATTCGTAATTAAACAACAAAGTTGTGTATATATATCTATTGATTTTTGAATTAAATTACATGGTTTCCTCCAAGTTTATTTCAGTTTCTTTATGCGATAGTGAAATTTAGAAACTTTCGTTTACTAAATTAAAGCCACGTTGTGTCATATTAATGTTATGCTACGATTCATAATACTACTGGCTGTTACACAATATTTCACAAATGATCAAAACTACAATTTACACATTTATAATGAATTCCTTTAGATTTATTAACTCGAACCTGGCAATTATCAACTAAATTGAAATTTATAAAAACTAATCACGAAATATCTACGCTAACAACATTGTCAAACAAATATGAATTGACTTTTTAATTACACTAAAATGTAGGCGATATTTCTAGAATTTTAAAATCATTTCATCCCCAGCTATATCTGTAATATGTATTCACAAAGCGTTTTGATCACCAATATTGCATCTTTAACGTTCTCGTGTTCATTGTGTTGACATTTCGATAAAACTGTGCACTTTACTGAAGCCATATTAGTTATTTATTAACCTAATCTATATCTGAAGATAGTTAGCTTTTCGCCAATAAATACATCATAGAGTTCATTTTCATTTTTTGAGTACAAACCTACTTAGTAGAAGTATTAATCTACTGATAGCAGCTTATCGATTTTTCGATATTTTATTTTAAATGTTTAACTTTCGGTTCATATTTTTATGCGTTAAAGGCTTCAATTGTAGATATATTGGTTAAAAATACACGTACAAGAGAAACTTAAAAATGTTTTATCGTTCATACAGAAAGAGTAAAATGCATAGCGAAGATAATTATTTTTCACTTCAGTTCAAATAACTTCTTGTTTTGATTCAATAATAAAGAAATATGAAGATGTCATCGATGGACTTGTATTGTTTTGGGATGATCATTGTTATTGCCTGCATAATAGCAAGATCGCTGCAAGGTAAGTAGGTTTTATAAAATTTTAACATTTACTCTATAACAGACATAGTCTTGGATAAGAGCACATATTGTGTGCAATTCTAAATTAGTTCATTAAGTTACTCTGACATTAAATTTCTTTTAGAATTTTAAGTGATTTCGTGATTTTTAATATAGTGAAGAAATACATGCATAAAACCTGGCAAGATTTGTTTAATTTTGTTAGTGAAACTGAAATCGGAATTAGCTACGGTTGCAAGTTCAGACGTTGCAGAAAATTTCTAGACATTTCCAAAATAGCACCGGTTATAATTTTACAATGATTTGCAAAAGCATTGATGAAACATACCAAAGGTTTTGAATAACATTTCCAAATCATTACTTTTTTTAAGCACAAAATAATTAAATAAAGAAATTATCGTACTCTTGATATGTTAAAATATCAGTATTTGAAGGCTATTAAGCCATAACGTTATAAGTGCCCGAATTTTCAAATCCAGCGAGTGGGCTTGAAATGAAATTGTGATAAGGTGAACGTTACTGTACATCAGCCCCATAGGAACAGCAGAGTTATCAATAAACATGTCCAAAAAGCTAATTTTTGAGATTTTTCATTCAAAATCAAGGTATAAATGACATCATTGTGCTGTTCGGTTTTCGTAATTAAACGTCAAAGTTTACAACCTATAAGCTTGTTGTTTAAACGATGTTATAACAATTTAACAACTGTTGCTCCCTACACAAACAATATTTATTTTAGGCATTTAAAGCAGTTTTGATTCTAGTTTATTTGGCTAAACTTGTTTAATATTGTCTAAGATAGTGAATTAATAAGTTATTAGGTGACACGTTAATTTTTTAAAATTTGCATTAGTTGAAACACCAGTCATTGAAGACCATCCCCAGAACGCCACAGTAAAGGAAGGGAATTCCATTGTTTTACGATGCAAATTCAGTGAAATGATATCCAAATGTGCATGGAATCGTAATGGTATGGCCATTAAAATACATGATCGTTACAAATATCAAAACGCAACCACAGAAGGGGAAAATACCATCGATTGCTCTATTGAAATTATTAAATTTCACAATATTGATGCCGGTGGTTGGCATTGCACATGCGTTTTAGATGCAAATACAACAAATTGCGGAAAGTCTGCTATTGCATATTTAACAATGATATCTAACAAAGAAAAGAAAGAAGACCCAAAGAGCACGCAGAATCCTGCCAAGAGTACAACACATGGGCCACCAAACAGTAAGTTAAGATGGTATTTAGGAAGTGCATAACATTTGTCATAATGCCATATAGTGTGTGTTACAGTACCAATCAAAATTAAAAAGCATTGGCTGATACTATTACCAGAGTCTCCTTAAACGCTTGTTATCAAAATCACACACAACACGATTTTAATGTGTTCATTTTAAGGTTAAGGAATTTAAAAGTTAAAGTAAAGGCAATGTGAGTGTCTGCAGATAACGAGGTCCCTTATTTCATTCATAAAGTGCAGATAGAAAATGCCACTATGGGCCTGATAATAGTCCTCATGAAATTGCAACAGTAAAACGTCCATAAAATTACAAATTATGTAGTATTCATACATTGTGGTATAATTGTATAGAAGATGAAGATACACCTGGTTCTTCAACCGACTTGACTAATATCTTACTTTACGTCGGAATTGGTCTTTTATTGGAGACAATATTAGTATTGGCCATTGTGTACTTGCATCGTTGGGCCAAAGGTAAGCGCGAATATTTAACTTGTTTATCTTTTTCTAAATTATTCCACATCGTTTCTAAAGTATGTAACATGATATTTGCTCAAACTTATATAATTTCAGCCAATGGAAAAATTAATACAACATCTGCAGTGTGAGTATGCTGATGATTACAATGTTAAATATGATTGTTTTAACGCCCTGTAATTATTGAGAAAACGAGGAATTTTAGGCTGCCTTAGGTCCCATTATTGCTGCATCATTTTGTAAAATTTAGCATCACTTGTCCTTACATACCGAAATATTTCTACGTATTTTGGAATCAAACTGATACGATATACCGTATAATTACATTTAAGTCGTCCACCTGTTTTAGTTCATCCCAAATTATATAGTTTTTACAATTACATCACTATAACAGTGCATAGCTTAAAAACGTTTTGTACAAATTGTTATAAACTAGAATCATCCATGAGACGCCACTAAGTAAATCTGATCCAGCATTGCATGAGTATACATATATCACCACACATGAGGACCCATCAGAGGAGGACGCAATGGGATATTTGGTCCCTAATAATCCATCAAGCAAATGTATTAAAGAAGACAAATTCCAGCATCATACGTATGAAGAAATTCCAAACATCTTCACAAAAACTGATTAATTATAGGCTGCACTATGTTTCTTACAAGCATTGCCATTCACAACATATCTTTCAGTGCTCAAAACCTAATACTTTGATTTATAAAAATAAATGTATTTATAATGTGTATTTTTTTTCCAAAATAGTATGGGCTCTGATGATTTGTATTTAATACAGAAACTTTCTCGAAATTAATTAATTTAGAAAATAATCTATTTAATTTGTCAATAAGCCATATAATTTGTATTGCATAAATTTAAACTCCAAAACAAACAATCAAAATTTTTAAATTTATTTTTCGAATAAAGAATTGTTGAACTAAACTGTCACCTGACTCAAAATAATTTACGTATTGGATTATTGTTTTTATTAATCATTATCAATAATAACTAGTAAGATATATTTATTGCAATAAATCATGAAATGTTTTCCATAAGACGGAATCATAGATTAGCGTGAAAATCAGAAAAAAAAACTTTTTACTGAAATAAGACATCCATTTTTTTCATTAAGTGACCTCTATCAATACTTTAACTTTCAACATCTTGCGAAAATTGGAAGTATGAAACCTACAGTGTTTTATTAATTGTTTTAAGGTTTAAACACCACCCAGTTGCCTTCAATGTGTTGATATTACGATAAAAGTAATACGTTTCCCAGGCACAATATTAGTTAGGCGTTTAGCCATTTCTCTTTATACATATATTTTCGCATAAATATCCATTCAAATTAATAAAGAAAATTTCCCGCAAATTAATAACAGTAAAAAGGTAAAATTTAGACGATATTTAGCATAGAATTAGCCATATAATATATATTGCATAAATCTAAATTTCAAAGTAAAATGTTTGAAAATATTTTTATTTTTAGACTAACGGATTGTTAAACTTAGCTGTCACCAGAATTAAAAGTAATCAACGCAATGAATAACTGAAGAAGAAGAAGAATGACTAAGCGCTAAGGGGGGATACCCCTTCTGGCTATGTGAATTTGTGAGATGAAATGTAGAGTTGGTAAAAAATAAGATGAAATATGAAGGATATAAGTTGGGAGTTAGTTTGTCAGAGCCCAGCCCAGTTTCCCGAGCACCTTAAGTTGGCAATTACCGGGGCTCAAAACAAAGTTAGTGGGAGGTTGTTGCGGTGGCTTTTGCGAATTTCAGTGCTAACCGGTAGGTTGTCCAGAGCAGAGGCTCATTGATTTTAGAAAACAATTCTTTAAAGTTATCGAGGTCAATTGGATGATACTTGTGTCGGACTTTTTCTGCAATATTACAAATGTCCTGGGCAGTGCAGGCAAAGTATAGGTGGGTCCAATTTGGAGGAGTGGTTCGGCATAAGGGGCATACCTCTGAAGTGTCCGGTGCAAAAAGGTTGTTTAAAAGAGGAATGTAATACGGGCTGGTTCGCAGTTGGACGACGAATTTTTTCAGTGAGAAGGGGATGTTTAAGTGAAAGTAGTCCCAGGCGGTGAGAGGGTGTTTCAGAATCTCTCTGTAAAGTGGGAAATGTATAGAATTGTCTATACGAGTACTAATTTCAGTGTGAAATTTATTGTGAATTGATTCGATAACTGTTGAGTACAAAACGAGGATTTGATTGGAGGTCAGGGTGTGTAAGGTTGT